>JAIMZG010001070.1:0-38532 GCA_020466075.1 Colletotrichum coccodes
TGCTTCCGGGCTCGGAATTCATCGTCAGAAACCCTGGTGCTCTTGCGAAGACAACTTCTCTTGCCTTGCGCAAGACACCGCCCATGTACTGTAAATGAATATCCCTCCTTGCGCAAGATGGCCAGGTCATTTTAAAAGGCTATCCCACAGTGGGTAGAAAGTGCTAGATTGGGACGGCGCGCGTCAAGATGCATGAGAAGCTGTAACATGAATTAAGGGGTTGTTGGCTGTTGGTTGTTGGTGCAAGTGTTCGTCGTTCAGGTAAGGATCTTTCGTTCAGAGGCGAATCACAACGTCTATCTAGCGTTACATGGGCCACCCGCACCACAGTATACCTTGTATGATGCAGGGGTGCTTTGTCGAGCAATTACTCGTGCTCGAAGTGAGCGCCGGTAGACTTCGCATTTCGGGAAAGCTCAGGTTCCTGTCCTTTCTATATATACTGGTTCCCAGCTGCTGCCTCGTTATTCCAAGCCATTCCAATCTTCATTCCCACAGTTCAACATCTTCCTCGTGTCAAAACTGTGTACGAAGTGTCGCCAGCTCTGCTCGAATTGCTCCATCAAACTTCCTGCCCATGGCTGGCTCAGACCGTCGCCGAGTGGCCAAAGAACTGGTGCAGACAATTGCAGAAGAGCACGGATATGTCGGGGAAGAGACTTTGCAGTATATCATCAATCCGGAGGCACGCCGGAAGATCGAAACTGCTTTTCATAAGAAGGATGTGCTGAGTGGACTCAGCATTGTCACGCATGTACTTCCTACTCCGAAATCTTGAACTTTAAGTTAACATCAATCAATAGGTTAGCAAAGAACCTTTACTCGAGCAAGGCCCGCTTCATCTTTGAGCTCCTCCAGAACGCCGACGACAATCATTACAGTAGAGCTGCAGCATCAGGCTCCGTTCCATTTGTCTCCTTCCGCGTTTTCTCGCATCGGATTATCGTTGAATACAATGAGAATGGTTTTACTCACGAAAACCTAACAGCGATTTGCTCGGTCGGACAAAGCTCCAAAACAGGGGCCCAGGGCTATATCGGGGAGAAGGGCATCGGTTTCAAATCTATCTTCATGGTAGCGTGGAAAGCACACATCCAGTCAGAAGCCTTCTCATTCTCTTTTAGACATAAGAAGGGGGAGTCTGGGATGGGCATGATCTCGCCGTTATGGGAGGAGACTGATGAAGTGTTGGAATCACCATTGACGAGGATCACCCTCTACCTCCACAATACTGAAAACAGCAATGCAGTGGCGGAAACACGAGAGGCAATCCGGAAACAGTTTGACGAGCTCCAAGAGACTGTCCTCTTGTTTTTGAAGAACATTCGAAGAATCCATATCGACTTTTACGATAATGAAGGACGACAGACAACTTCCGTCACCCATGTGCGTACTCAACCCCAACCAGATCGGGTTAAGCTGGAAAGTGTCTATACCACGAACGGACGGCCACAGAAACGAATCAAGCACTTTCACGTCACGCGCGTAAGTGCGACGAACCTTGCCAAAAACGACAACAGAACCTACTCTGAGGCAGAAGAGGCAGTCAAGGCGTATTCTTTTTCCGAAGTCGTGGTCGCCTTTCCGCTTTCGGAGGCATCGGTACCCATCGTTGAACCCCAAGAGATATTTGCCTTCCTCCCGGTGAGGCCAGCTGGATTCAACTTCTTAATCCAAGGCGACTTTGTCACCAATGCAAACCGACAAGACATCTTCAAAGATTCTCTTCGTAACGTCGGTCTGCTCCATGC
This sequence comes from Colletotrichum coccodes, assembly GCA_020466075.1. Lineage (NCBI taxonomy): Eukaryota > Fungi > Ascomycota > Sordariomycetes > Glomerellales > Glomerellaceae > Colletotrichum > Colletotrichum coccodes. The sequence continues at coordinate 1,752 of JAIMZG010001070.1, forward strand.
TGTTGGCGAAGCATTTCTTACCGCTGTTATCCAGTTCCAAGCACATGAGACATTGCGATATCGATGGGTCCAGTTCCTACCAGATAGGCAGAATGGCTCTTGGGATCCGTTTTGGCTCGGCTTGGTTGAGAAGATCGCCACACTCCTGGGATCTGTGCCCGTGTTTTATGATCACAAGGGCTTCGCCCCACGAACAGTGAAGGAGCTTTTTCGTGTGGCGCATGATGGCCTTGACGAGCACGGAAACCCACTGTTCGACGACGGCAACCCAGCACAGGTTATTTCACGACGGTACAGCCAAACCGAACTACGTGTGCTGGGAAGTTACGGGCTGCGAAATGCAGATTACGCGCGAATCGTTGACTGGCTAAGAGCGGATTTGAGAAACGCGAAATCGTCTCGGATGAAGTCGCCAGACACTCCAGAGAGCTGGCACGAACGAGCAGCAAACTTTCTGGATGCAGCTTTCGTCAAGAAGATGCATCAAATCACCGCCGACCTTGCCAATTTGGATCTTATACCTCTTGAGGATGGATCGTGGGCGTCTGCTTCGTCAGGACCAATCTATTTCGCCCAGGTCGACGGCTTGAATGTCCCCACTGATGTCGGGCTGAGAATTCTTTCGAGGAGAGTGACGAATAACCAGAGGACTCTTCTTTTCAAGTCCATGGGTGTCACCACTGCTCAGTTACGAATGGTGCGCCGGCAAATTTTACAAAGTTATAGGACGGACACACATCCAGATTTCACCATCGAAACTTCCAAAGACCACCTCAAGTTTCTCTATATGACTGAGAATCTGGCTGGGGGAGAGTTCTCATACGAATCCATAGCTATCTTCAACCACCGTGGGAAGTCTCAGAGGCCCGGTCAGCAGACCATGTACTTGGCGAACGATGACACTCACGGCGCTATGGAAGTATTCAAAGCGACAAGTCCGGGTCCAAACCCTGGAGACGGTGCAATCGGCTACAGTGTTTCAATTGTCAACAGGGAATACTTTATAGACGAACCAGCAGCTCCGAAAAACCAAACGATGTCGTGGCGTGCCTGGTTCGGCCAAAGACTTGGGGTCAGGACACACATCGACATCCGGTTTTTTTCCGGCCTGTTTTCCTCGGCATTGTATCTGGCGGAGGAATCGCAGTACATCCAGACGAGGAGACCAGACAAGTTCATGGGATGCGTTGTGCAATGGTACAAGCACTCACCCTCCCTGCAACTTAGTGATGGCGAAATTCGTTGCCTCCAGACTTCGACAGTTCTATGCCGAGGCAAGCGTATGATTCCTCTAAAAGAAACTTACTTTCCGGTTCACAGACTAACAGAACGCGTGGCGCGTTTCATCGAGGGGGACGCGTTTTTTCCTTGGCTGTGGCTTGAAAATCAGGAAGTTCACGAGGCTATCCCGCCGAAATGGAAGATTCTGCTTTCAAAGCTTACTGTGGGGCAGCCCGAGAACGATCTGGACTTTGCTCTGGTCATACTCAATCATTTTATGGATGCTTACGCAACTTCCATGAATCCCACAAGGATAAGGCGGTTGTTCGAATTGTATCAACACATCCATATACAGTACCAGGAAAGTGATGATCAAGTCGCTGCTGCAGAGAATATCAGGTGCGAGGTGGTCGAATTACGTTCAAGCAGAACTCTAACGGCTGTAGGAACACGTTTCGAACAAGGAGATGCATTTACGTTCCGCTAGAGAAGCAGCATTACAAATGGGCTCTGCCTGATGAATGTGTCTGGACGGCACCTCTGGACATGAGAACTAAATTCGCTCTGGAGCGGCTTTACCAACCTTGGCTTAGTACCAACGGCGTAAACAACTCCATCTATCTGAACCTGTTCAGAAGCATGATCGGCATTGAGGATTGCACGTGGGCAATTTTTATTGACGAGTTGAGGGAGCTCAAGGCCTCGAAATGCGACGACACAGATCGGATTGGGACGATTTACACAGCTTTAAATGCTTTATGCGGGGATCCTTCGGTGATTCATGATGATCAGTCAAAGTATGCATTCCTACTCCGATTGAGAGTGCTCTTCGCACGGCGATTGACTTCCTTACTCTAGGTCACCCTTTGAGAACGAAGCTCTGATATATGTCCCATTAGACGGTGGGCTATCGTGGCATAAACCATCTCAGTGTGTGTGGTCAAGCACAACGAAATTGAGCGGAAGAGTCTCCCTCAACGACGAGTTCGAAGATTTGGAGGTTTTCTTTGTCGACTTCCTAGGTGTCAAACCACTGGATCTCTCGATGGCCATCGACGACCTGAAGAATATCGCAACAAGGGCCTCGGCAACGTCCTCAGAAATCAAGGACTTGATATGGGTCGTCAACTCCTTGCTTCCTTCCGTGCCAAAACCTCCAAGCTCTCGAGACGTATTGAAGACTCAGATCTTCCCCATCGCGTACCCCAACGGCATAGTCACGGTTGGAACCGTAGCGACGGGATTTTGCATCGTCGACCGCGAATCTCTGAGATCATCATTTGAGAACAAGACAAGATTCCTCGACTTTACACTGGAACAAGTTGCCCGGCTGCGTCCATTTATTGAATGGACGCACTTGGAGGATAGATATCTTTCACGTTGTGTGAAGGAGATTACCTCCTTCCATGGCGGAGCAGCAACTCCCATAGCAAACCCGCAGCGACAGATTCGAAACCGGGCCCATGCTCTTCTCAGGTTGGTACTCCAAATCATTTGAAGGTCGCACGGACGCATGCTGATCCGATGGAAAGAGTTGCGGCACACTTCGACAGCCCTCGCTCCCAAAACAGACGAGACATGGACTCCTTCTACGCCGTTCTGAGGTCGGCACAAATTTGTGAAACTGATGGCATCTCTTCAGATCTCTGTCTTGTGCAAGGCGGGACCTCTTTCATTGTAGAGGGCGCGAAAACAAGCCTGCACATTGACGAGACTCAATCGGGTCTTAAGATATACATGCCACGAGACAAAGATCAGCAGGAGTACATGTTCACCAACCTCTTGCCAGACAGGCTTCTCGATTGGATAATGAGACACCCGGTCACACAAGTGTCTCAAGATATCACAAACGGCGCCGTAAACGCGACAAAAAACATTGTTTTGGCGCCGCTTGCGATGCTCCATCAAGCCCTTGAGGACAATGGCATAGGAAAGGTCGAAGTTGCGAATGTCGACGAAGTTGTGGCCCTGGACACGGCTCCTTCGTCAATGCCAGTATCAATTTCAGATATGAGAACAGACAACGACACGAATGATCGGAGTGAGGACGAGCCGGAGGATCCGGAAACACTCATACCCTTCGCGGCCAGCCCATCGACCAATCAAGATGCTGCAACCAACTCAACAGTTCATCGCTCGCTGTTTGCACAGAGTTCGGCCTGGCCGTCAGGTGCCTTAGTCTCACAAAGTTCGGAGAATCCCTTATTTGGAGGTTCTCAGAATGACGACAACAGCCAGGCTCCCTACACCTTGCTCTTGGACAAGGTGATCGCCGCAGGCCGAAGAGAAAGGGCAAATGCATTGCCGTTTTGCGGAGCTTTTGATCTTAGTCAATTGCACACTGGTCTCCAACCCAACAGAGGCGACGCAGAACTCAGATTCCACTCGGCGAGTCAGCTAGAAAGAGACTGCAAAATTGGCGCAGCAGGCGAGCTCTATGTAAGTACTTGCCCTGACTTATGACTGTCCTCAATGACTCACTAGATCTGCATCAGGTCTTTGAATTGCTATCTCACCTATCGGAAAACGAAGCGCCCTTGCCCCCACTGCCTGGTTTCTCAAGAAACAACTGGCAAAGTAACATCCGTAGATACGCGACAGTGCATCCAGACTATGCATCGATGGAACCGTGGAGCGGTCGAGAGACTTCGGACATAGTGTACGAAGACGTCAGTAGCCGGCTGACGTCCCTGCTAGTTGACAAAGGCTACCTTGCGGGGGAGCGGTGGCTTTTGCGACCTCGTGGCCCCAAGTACTTCATAGAGGTCAAGACAACGACAATGTCTTGCGAAACGGCATTTTACATGAGCAAAGCTCAGTACCTAAGAGTGAGTCTACAGCCCAACCTACAGTGCCCACATCAAACCAAGAAAAGCTTCTAATATGCCAAAGATGAGAAACAATGTCGTGGGAGAAGATAGCGACACAGTGTATGTCATTTTCCGGGTGTATAATCTCGGGCAGGAGAACATAGGTCTCAAAGTCTACGTTGACCCAGAGACACTGAGGTTAGCTGGACGTTTGAAATTTACAGGAGAGACGTGGTCAGTTGTTCCAGGCTAAGCTTGGATTAAATCCACGAGTCACGTTCCCAGAAGAAAACAGTGCATTCTTTGTTTGCGTTTAGGGTGCAAATCTCACAGTGGGATTGTTGAATAAAGGTTGTTTATCAGCTGAACAGCATAGTTTCAAAACTGTTTGGCATTACCACGTCTTTTCACATCCAGCTGGACATAATGTAGACTGAGGTAAAACTTTCATTAGTAGGGACCCTATATAAGAACATATTGTCAAGCTGCATTGTTGATATTGCAACTTTGGCATACAGCAAACTAGAAGTTTTTTGGGGGTGTTTTTTGGGTTTTTTCTTTTTGCGATGTTGTCCCGCTTAGCTCGCAGAGCGGTTTGTACAGTATGGTTGAACTAAAAGACTAACTCTCTCTCGGTCGAATTCATACCATCCATTCGACGCCGCAAATGCAGGCATGGACTCACAGCATGGTTGTCAAGGGTCTTTTGTGTAGAGTGAGTGATGGAGTTGTCGAGGTACGTAGGGGCGGGCTCCCTAGTGTTCACCGGATCAACCATGATCCACCCAATGGGGCTGCATCAAGCCTCTCTCCTTGATGCCTCCCCGCTAGGCACCTAACAAGAGTTCCGAACACTTCAAGCTGGTATTTTTCTACTTCTGAAGGTTCGCCAGTATCAGACTGTCGCATAGGCAGCCGTAAGGCGGCACAAGGTGCGAAAGCCAATCCAGTCCTAGCACCTGGCCAGGTGTCATCAGGCAGACCTACATCATCGCGCAAACAGCCCAGTAGAAAGCCTTACGTGAGGCCAATCAAACGACTAGGCATGATGTGCCACATCCTTTTATGAGAGCTAATGGAGGATAAGTAGCTCCGCTACAGACGTTGAGGGGTAATGAATACCTGCAACACGGGTCATTTCCCGCCCGCCTCATCCATCTCTATTTCTTCATTTTCCCTTATTAAATGTGTTACCAATTAACTGAGCTCTATAGCGGTTGCCGCTGCTTCTACTACCAACACTCTGTTGATTACTGTGCTGCCTTGGGAAGGCCTGGGCATGATATAAAGCCACGTACCATCCTGGTGGGTTATGCGTGCCATGCATATAGTCAAAAGGAAGGGGATGGCTTCCTAGAAGGCTATCTGGGAAGAGCTTGTGAGCTGGGCTAAGCAACTGGCAGTACACTTCATTATGAGCACTGGAACCTCAGCATTGGCCCATAGTTAGTGCTAGCTCTGGAAAAAGGATGTTGCAGTTGCCTCAAAAGAGATATCTCATTCTGGTAAGCCCTCTGTACATGCTGGGATCTCGTTTGCATCCGTACACGAACTAAATATGAGGCCCAAGTTTATCGACACTATGTCCGAAGTCTCTCGACCGCTCCACGGTTCCATCGATGCATAGTCTGGATGCACTGTCGCGTATCTACGGATGTTACTTTGCCAGTTGTTTCTTGAGAAACCAGGCAGTGGGGGCAAGGGCGCTTCGTTTTCCGATAGGTGAGATAGCAATTTAAAGACCTGATGCAGATCCAGTGAGTCATTGAGGACAGTTATAAGTCAGGGCAAGTACTTACATAGAGCTCGCCTGCTGCGCCAATTTTGCAGTCTCTTTCTAGCTGACTCGCCGAGTGGAATCTGAGTTCTGCGTCGCCTCTGTTGGGTTGGAGACCAGTGTGCAATTGACTAAGATCAAAAGCTCCGCAAAACGGCAATGCATTTGCCCTTTCTCTAGAGTTCGACCCACTGCGCCTTGGTCCGCATCCAACAGGAAAGCACCAATTTGATGTACTTTTCGAAACGATGGTATTTGATAACGCTACCATGCATTATGGTTCCTCTCAAGAAAGTCGTCGGATCAGGAAGGACAACAGGTCACGCTTGGTGCTTGGCTTTCTTCATGAAATCAACGAGTTCTACAAAAGTCATCCCTCAACCACGGGCAAGGAATCCGACATAACGACGCTACCAGAAGTCTCCAAAACAGTGGAAATCAAAGAAAATATTGAAAAATACAACGACCTACAAGAGAAAGACCCCGCGAGTCTTCACTGGCTTCGGGAGGAATACATCCTCAGAACTGAAGAGGCGACCGATAGCTCTTTGACGAGCATTTTCTCCACTACTACCAACTATCTCGGCAGAGGACTCGTATCCATCAGAGAGGGGGATATTGTCGCAATTTTGTTCGGCAGTCGGCTACCGTTTGTTCTTCGGAAAACAGAAACTGGTTCGTTCTACAAGCTTATCAGTCCGTGCCACGTCTCTGGCGCCATGCTCGGTGAGCTGATGGGTAAATTGGATCCGGTTGCGAGTATAAATGGAAGTGAAACCGACGACGGTAATTTTTTGGTGAAGGAATTCAGTTTGGTATGATTAATTCGTCCCTAACGTACAGCATATCAGCGTTTTTCTATTTAATCTTAGCCTTCAATTACTCACCGCTATGATCTGTTTCCTAGTGCCACTTAAAAGACTTTCTGTTGTTACGGAGCACCGTGATATGTCATTTCATCGAATGAAGAAGCTCTAATATGTTTTTGAAGGTTATGCAACTGCACAAAGCTAAGATGGTCAAAGGCCGGTAATATCCATTTTTCGACTTGCATATTTTCACGGATCTCTAACCTGATCGCCAGCTCCCATAGCTCGAGTCAGCCGCAAATAAAGTTGCGGGAATGGGCTACTAGCTGCCTGATTATATCATCACTGTCATAAAACATCTAAACAAGTCTAGCTTCATGATACCTTACGCGTTGTCAGGTGCTAGGTATTGTGGACGCATTTCCTGTGTGCCCTTTCTATGTTCTAGTAAACTACTATGAGACCCCCTTTTCTAGTAGTTGGTTCTCGACTATTTACAATGAAATTCCTTGAAATCTTTACTTCTGATTGGTTCCACTCCTGGGGTTTCTGGGCTTATTTTATGGTGAACTCCATAGTCATGCCTGTAATCCTAGTAAGATACACACACATGAACACAAGCAGCTAATCTACTGGTATAATGCGGGACGCCATATCACGTATTGGTATGCCTCAGGATATTTTGCACATCATTACCATCTTACCACAAAGCCTGATATTCTATATACGATCTCAAAGCTATTAGCTGTGATGTGGTATACTAACCCAAAGAATACACGGGGGTAGGGACGAGTCTTGAGCCTCTGAAGTCTTGGCCAGATGATATGGGGCTGAGCGTGAATAAGAGTTAGCAGTATTAATCGAGGTGGCTGAGCCTGAGCCGGGCCTGAACAGCCCTGAATATATTCTGAGCAAAAGGGGCGATGGGTTACATAAACAGGAAGGTCAGACTGTGGGCATGAAACTCTTACTGCATGCCCACATATCACATAAGACTATCAGTCAGGAAAGCCGCCAGAAATCTTCTCTGGCTTGTCTATTGCCCCTACTTCCCCCTAAATGCGAATTGTAACAAGAAATTGAGACTGATATTTACACAGGTGTTTATACTCTTACTCAGGACAAATACTTACCCATATACGTAACTCGGATGCCTGCGAGTCGCGGTGTGTCATGTTCCACTGTACAAACAAGCTGGGAAGAGCGAAGAGGACGACGTTGGTCCCAAAGTGTTGCACACCAAATAATACACAGATTCACTTGTAGGGAAACACGCTCTTACACGTCTACAAGACCAGTAGTCTTGGTTATAGGCAGCAATAGCTTAAAACTATCGAGTTCCCAATGAACAGGAAAAGAAGGCACGATTTGTAAAGCTCTATTGAGATTGCGTTGAGGGTATCAAGCCCAGGCTAGTACAAGAAAACACCACAAACATCCAAATCGCAGGCGCCTCAGTAGACGTCCCTCGCAGTGGAAGGACGTTTATCTAAATGTAGTCATGTGCAAGCGTGTCGTGTGTATGTCTCTTCCGATAGTGAATGTCATAAAGAGTGTGAAGCGATCCCACTGAGGATTCTTCTTCACATCGTTGTCCAGTAACCCTTCTATCCGTACCAGGTCTGCCCTGGCTTAAGACTATTGAGAATGCGGCAGCGGCTGGTAATACATAGCTTCTCACGATCAAGACGTTTGAACTTGGGGCCCAGTGGCCCGGCGACGTAGTGATACTGAGCAAAGAGCCGCCATTGGCGCATGTCGGCAAGACTATAGAGCTTATCGCCCCAAGGTCCGGCGAAATGGAACCATGAGGTTGGCGCGTCGGGATTCTCGGCCGTTGGAACCAGACTGGTGGGGTTGTCCTTCCGGTGGCCGCTAGCCACGTCGACTTCGTCATCGAGGTCCAAGTCGAGGTCCTCATCCAAATCCTGGACGTAATCATACCAGTACGAGTAGGCATTCTTGGCCGGGTCCCAGAGAGGGCCCTTGTCGGTGACGTCCTTCAACATTTTGAAGGGCAGCACATAGGGGTGGTCGCCAGCCTGCGCGTACATGGCGTGGGATCCGACGGCGGAGTAAATGACTGGGCGGACACCCCGCTTCTCAACGGCGTTGTACGTGTAAGCCTGACCGCCTTCGTGTTCGGAGAAGAAAACGCCACGGGGCACGCCGTTTTCGAAGCGCATCATGCAGTGCTCCCAATCGCCCACGTGGTTGCCAAACCGAATTGTCAGGACTGTCTGGCCAAGGTTGTACGAGTAGAAAAAGAACCAGAATGCGTCGACTATGCCGGAGCCCTTGTCAACGAGGACAAGAACGGCAGGGGCCTTGGAATAGCCTTCCTGATCAGGCTTGTGGGTTGGCGTGTCGGGAATCGGCTTCTGCTCCTGCTCTCGGCGACGGAGGTGGAGGCCGCTGGTGCGAGCGGATGAGGGTGCGAATTGTGGGGCCAGGCGACGAGGGTCTGAGATTCGGTGAACGGGATGATCGCGAGATACGTCGAACCATGTTGTGTCTTCTGTAGGAGGTCGCACGCGGCCAGAGTCCCCAGTCTGACGGTCGTTGTTGTCGTTGCCATCATCTCGGTCGTCATCCCCCTCATCGTTCCACGGTTCGGGGATGCCAACGTGGCTGTGCAGCCACTCGGGTCTCTGCTCGACGTCGTCATCGCTGGTGAGGTAGACCATGCCATCCTCCTTGTTGAGCGTATGCAGGTCCGATAAAATGAGAGAGCGGTTCAGGGCCTCATTCTCCAGGTAGGGCGTCATGTGTCGAATGTGCTCTGCGATGTCGGAAGGCAGAAGTTCTCACCCGAGTAAAGGTGAACGAGCGGCGCATACTCGAGAACATAGTCGGGGATCTCTTTCAGAATCTTCCTCCTCTCTTCCTTGTCATCTCGCGCCGACCGTTTCCGAGGCGCAGTTTCCCAACCAGAGTGTCGTCCATCGAGCGACCTCAGCTCTAGGCGCAAGTCGCCCGCGTCGGAGTCGTTCTTGTAGGGGAAGAGAGAAGCGGGGTCCCATGAGAGATGGTGAACGCCGCAGAGACTCAACCATCGACAGGCCTGACGGTCGAGCCAGTAGGGGCTGCTGTCAACCCATCTCCTGTCCTCCCGCTGCTTGACAGGGTCTGGAGGGCTCGGATTGAGGTACCGAGGCAGGAACCATGCGGTGAACGACACGGAAGCCAGCAAGGCGAAGAGAATGATGATACGGCGTAGATAATACATCGGAATGATCGTGTTGGCTCCAGACCTCGCAGGTCAGGATTGTTCGTGTGAATAGACAGGCAATCGGAGGGCAGAAACGGCCGCGTCGATTGGTATTATGCTGTTTCGTGGTTATGGTGGCTGAGTGACGACGGTTCGGGGAGGCTTCGGGATGCCGGCACGTCTTGCGAAAGCCAGCGGGGTCTCGCACAGCATCACCAAGTGTATTCCACTACTAAGACGTCGAACGTGGGAGGTGCGAGCGGATATGCATGACAGGCGGAACGCTGAGGCCCCTTGGACGGTGTTTTGTGTTGTCTGGTTCCAGGAAGTATGTTGAGTGGAGGACGAAGGAGGAAAGGGAAGGGCTGCAGCAAGCTTTGGGCTGGGTTTTGGACAGAACCTAGCGGATGCGCGGGCGACGGCGAGAGCGACAGCGGCAGCAACCCGCAGCAAGGAATCAGGGACGCAACCCGCCACCCGACCAAGGAAAGGGGGGCCTGGATTCCTTGAACAGGGTACTGCAGGAGTGGGAGAGGTACATGCTTCTCTGCGGGACATACCCCAATGAGGCAGGTACCCCTCCTCGCAGCCGGCAAGGAATGCGGTAAGGTTCCAGGTACTTAATGCGGAGGGTTCAGATCTGGGGGCCAACCAGATCCCTGCAGATTCCCACGAGGAGGAGCCAGGTCCAGTTCGTTGCGCTGAAGCGTCGGGACTGGCGCCGCTGACCCTCCACTCGTCGCTGAGTGTCTGCAGAAAACAAGCAGCCGATCCTTGTGGTCATCACCAGCGGCATTATCCATCCGAGAGATTGATTGCATGTGAGCTGGCAGTGGGCAGCGGTGTGTGGGTGCTTCGAGGGGGTAACACGCCGAAATGACTTTCCAAATGCAGGGCTCAGCCGTCTGCCGGCACCCGCGGGCTATTATGTAAGTAGCAGAGGAAATACCTCCATTCGTGAGGCTTTTTTGTTTTATTTCCTATTTCCAGATGATTTTCACGGTCCTATGGGGATTTCACAAACGGTTTCTCGACTCATACACTTCTCGTACAGAGGCGGGCGCTTTGGAGTATCCCAATGCTGCAGGTGTCGCAAGGCTCTGGGCGATCGTAGTTCAGTAACAACCGTCACCGCACCCGTGGGGAACCCCTGCGCTGTCGAGTTTCCCTCCGGTCCAGCGGTTTCCCCGATTTCCTTCAGCCTGCCCACATCATGCCTCCATGCATGTCTCTCCAAAACCATGTGCCAGCCTGGGAGTGCCTGGTGACGAGGGACCCTCGAGCCTCGTAACGGCACCACTCAGCTTCGGCGTCCCATCCGAGGTATCGCTCTATCGGAGGCCGTCCTCCCTCGGCCCCAAATGGCCAAGCTGATGCCGGAATCGAATCGCGAGGCCAGTTGCAAGTGTAAAGCTTCTGTGGTCGACCAGACGCGCCTCATCTTCAGATTGGAAGGTGTGTTATTAGGTTGCCTATTCCAGATCTCCACCATCCTCGTATTCATCAGAGTTATTCTCGCTTGCTTCGTCATCGTCGTTCGGGCCCGCGGCCTTGCCCGCTCCTTTGACTTGTCCATCCAGGTTCGCCCATGTCGTGGGGGTCGGCGTAGAAAAGGTTCCATTTTGAGGTGGTGCGGCCTCAGCTGCGCTGCCTAGCTCTGCATTGTGGTCAGGTCCCATATCCGTTGTTGATGAACCACCTCTCCCGCGGACACCGCCTCCGCGGCCCCGACGCTTTCTCGGCCTGTCGTCCGGCAGCGCCTTCCGCCTTTTTCTGCGGCTGTTCGTTCCCTCGTTGATCTGCTTCGGCGCTGCGTGTGCGTACACTGTTACTTCGTCCTTTTCCCCTCTCTTAACCTTCAGCGCCATCAGGTTCTCCAAGAATCTTGTCTGTCGTTTTCGCTCTCCCGTTTTGTCAGCTGTGATTGGAATGTGAATTCCGTTCTGTCTCCTGATCTCCTTCAGAGGATCGTCCTTGGCTGCGGCTTCGTGCTTCGGTTCCAATCGCCTCTCTGTCGTGTTGATGCGTGACCAGCTGGCTGCGAGCATGTCCACGCCGCCTGGGAGATGTCGCAGAGCAGGAATCGGGTCTTCCGCGTCGTGTTCTGCGAAGATGACCTCGGTGCCCAGGTTTCGCGACCACTGTCCCTCGAAGACCTTACCCTTGTATGCAAACATGGGCTTGTCGGAGTGTAGGTCCAGGATTTGTATGTCGGCGGCCGGGTCAGACTCGACGTCGGCGTCGAAGCTGTCTGCATTCGGATCCATCTGCCCCTGCTCCATCTCCTCATCTTCTTCAGGCTCGGCCGTGGGCTCGTCATCATTCTCGTCGTCTGAGAGGATGCGGTGGTGTTTCGGCTCGTCTGGCTTCCTGTGAGGGCCGGCCCAGTGTTTGTAGTGATATCCACCTCGGCCGGATACTGGCGCATTTCGTTTCCGGCGGAGTAGCTGAGGAATCGAGAGATCGACAGTCAAGTAGTATGTCTAGGTCAATCAGCAATCGCACCTTCGAGTCGCGTTCGTTGCGACAGCGTACCTCGGTCTCAGTGGTCGAGTACTCGTATTCCCACTCCGAATCATCGCCCTCGTCAGCCTTGGCGGGTGCCTTGGGTGGTTGGTCCGTGGCTGCGGTCGCTGCCATCACCGGCGCAACTGAGGAAGTCGCCGCGTTGGTCGCCATGTTATCGCGTCGATTTGTGGAAGAAGACTCCGGGCTGCTGGTGGCATTCGTGCATTGGAATCGGTTTGGCGGGAAGTCGGATTTTGAAATCGCCCAGACCAAGCCTTGAAATGTGTTAGGGGGCTTCGGGATTAATTGATAGGCGCATCGTGGAAAAGAGGTTGCAGTAAAGAAAATTTGAGGAAGCTCGATCAGATTGATTGAAGCGGATTTCCAGTCCCAGGAAAGCTGTCGCCCCGGTCAATTCGACGGCAGATTACCACAGGGTAACGGTCAATTGAACAGTGGAGGGGATCTCTTTCATGCGGGGCAGTCCGGCCTTCACAGTGTTACTCACAACCCCTCTGCCCCGCTATCGCAAGTAAATTTCCCCTGTGACTCCGAGTGACGGGCCTACTAGCACATCCCACCTCTTGACTCACAGTTGAGTATTCTTCCGCAAGCGACGATTCTTTTATAACGGCGCATTCCGTTCGTTCTGAAATCATTGTTGCATTTCGCTTCGTACACCATATACCATAAACCCGAATTGATCGAGAGCCAGTCTGCCCATCATGCCAAAGGTCCACCTGCTGGACTACGTCGCGGGCAACGTTCGCAGCTTGGTGAACGCCATCGAAAAAGTCGGCTACGAAGTCGAGTGGATCAGGAAACCTGAAGATGTTCCCTCAGCAGAAGTATGTCGCTGGAGGCCGGCATCTCGTGCACAATCGGTCAAAGCTAACCAACACCCGGCCAGAAACTAATCCTCCCCGGCGTCGGCCACTTCGGCCACTGCCTCTCCCAACTCTCCCAAGCCGGCTTCCTCCCCGCCATCTCTGCCCACATCGCCTCAGGAAAGCCGTTCATGGGCATCTGCGTCGGCCTGCAGACCATCTTTGAGGGCTCCGCCGAAGATCCTGAAGTCCCCGGCCTCGGCGTCGCAAAGGGCCGCCTCGACCGCTTCGAGTCCTCCCAGAAGTCCGTCCCCCACATCGGTTGGAACAGCGCCAACACGGGCGGCGCGAATCTCTACGACCTCCGCCCGGACTCCAAATACTACTACGTCCACACCTACAAGTACCCATACATCCGCGGCGAGCTCGAGGCCCAGGGCTGGACCGTCGCGACCGGCACTTACGGCGATGAGACCTTTGTCGGTGCCCTCGCCAGGGGTAACGTCTTCGCGACGCAGTTCCACCCAGAGAAGTCGGGCGCCGCCGGCCTGAGATGCCTCCGCGCCTTCCTCGACGGCTCCGGCGCCGCTGCCTTGGCCGGCGGCAACGCGATCGTCACGCCCCCCGCCGAGGCGGTCACATTCCAGGACGGCCTCACGCGCCGCGTCATCGCCTGCCTCGACGTGCGCACGAACGACCAGGGCGACCTCGTCGTGACGAAGGGCGACCAGTACGACGTGCGCGACAAGGGCGAAGGCAACAACGTCCGCAACCTCGGCAAGCCCGTCGAGATGGCGCGGCGCTACTACGAGCAAGGCGCCGACGAAGTCACCTTTCTCAACATCACCAGCTTCCGCGACTGCCCCCTGGCTGACCTGCCCATGCTCGAGATCCTCCGCCGCACGTCGGAGACCGTCTTCGTGCCGCTGACCGTCGGCGGCGGCATCCGCGACACCGTCGACACGGACGGCACCAAGGTCTCGGCCCTGGAGATCGCAACCATGTACTTCAAGTCCGGTGCCGACAAGGTCTCGATCGGCTCCGACGCCGTGCTCGCGGCGGAGGAATACTACGGCGCCGGCCGCAAGCTCTTCGGCAACACAGCCATCGAGCAGATCTCCAAGCCTACGGCAACCAGGCGGTCGTCGTGTCCGTGGACCCGAAGCGCGTCTACGTCCCCAAGCCCGACGCGACACGGCACAACATTATCAAGACGTCCACCCCGGGCCCCAAGGGCGAGGAGTACTGCTGGTACGCCTGCACTATCAAGGGCGGCCGCGAGACGCGCGACATGGACGTCGTCGAGCTCGCGCAGGCCGTCGAGGCAATGGGCACCGGCGAGATCCTGCTCAACTGCATCGACAAGGACGGCACCAACAGCGGCTTCGACCTCGAGCTCATCTCTCAGGTCAAGTCGGCCGTCAAGATCCCCGTCGTCGCCTCCAGCGGCGCCGGTCACCCCATGCACTTCGAGGAGGTGTTCGAGAAGACGACGACCGACGCCGCGTTGGGCGCCGGTATGTTCCACCGCGGCGAGTACACGGTGAAGCAGGTCAAGGATTTCCTGGGCGGAAAAGGGCTCAAAGTGAGGCAGTTTGAGGCGGACTTTTAGAAACCCGCTTACGGGAACGAGACTCAAACGGATTCACAACACCAAAAATGGGAGACGAAGATATGAGCACAGCATTGAACAGAGCATTTAGGAGTTTCAGCCTTTTTGATTGTGGTGTTACGGAAAGCCTGGTGTGGTTGTTTGCGACAATCTTACGCGCGCACGCCCGATTATAGACATACAAAGAAGGTAACCTTCGTGGCATAGATCACGCGCCAGACTTTTGTTGCGCGCTGTTCCTCCCAATATCAACCAAAAATAAGATCCATCCAGAGAAGCCCAAGAAAAGCAATCCCATGAGGCGATCCAGCAATAAAAGAATTTCCCTGCCGCCAACGATGAACTCCCATGGGCAAGCGGACAGAAGAAACAGCCCACCCAACTTTTCAACTTTCGACCCTAGGCACAAGAGGAAAGATACGAGACACGAGACTTGAGGTCCAAATCCTGGTCGATAACTTTTCGGCGGTGCCCTTTTCCTCTGTTCTACCATAGGGGATTGTGTCCTGAGCCTAAGCTGTTTCTGTGCGTGCAGAACCGAAAAGCCGAGAAATGCATTAGACCTGAGACTTGTGACGGCCAAACGATGACAAAAGCAAAGGGGCGAACAGTAGAAAACGAAGAAAGAAAGACGACGAAGCGAAATAAACTCCCAAACTGCCTAGCTCATGAACGAGAGGGTTACGTTAAGGAAACACCCTCGGGGAAAACCCTCAAAACAAAACGCGAACGGGGAAGGCCCGGGTAATGCTAGATCTCCATGCTCATAAACAGCCACTGGTTGCTCGTCACGTCCACGTCGCGCGCCCAGTGGTCCAGCGTCGTCAGCTCGAAGCCGACCCACTGCAGGCTCTTCATCAACGATTTTGCGTCCTCTTCCTCGATGCCTCGGTCAATGCAGATGACGAGGTGTTGGCAGTCGAGCGGACCATCGACCAATTCCATCAGCGCCATGAGCCTGGAATACGTTAGCTACGTCGTTTGGAAAGGGAAGGTGGGAATAGGAAGGAAAACATACGCTGGCTTCAGGTCACGTCCAATGACGTTCCTGTCAAACAAGGCGAACAGGGACTTTTCAGTCCCGTCGTCCGCCACAAAGGCCCGGAAACTCGCGCCGCCGGCGAAATCCCACACCTCCAACCACGCCGTGGCCGGAGCCGGAGCGGAAGACGCCATGGGATCCCCGTGCCGGCCCCCAAAGGAGTGCGGCTGGACGGCCAGGCCCTCGTCCGGCGGCGGAGTCTGCAGCATTGCGTTCGTGCTGCTGTTGTTGTTGTTGTTGTTGTTGTTGTAAACACCCTGATGCAGGCCGGAGCCACGCGAGCCAGTGTCCGTCTCACCGCGGAACACAGCCCTCATGGACTCGCAAAAGAACCTTTCACATTCTTCCCTGATCGAAAGTGCTGCCCCCCCTCGGCGGCTAATACGCTTGCCGGGCACAGCGTCGCGGCGCTTGCTGCTGGCCTTGGGAAGCAGCGCGAGCTCGTTGGACGCCGTGATGGCCGCGAGGGGGGGACTTGACGGAGGTGATGGTAGTCCTGAGGAGGGGACCTCAGGAATACCACTCGGCCCCTGTTGATAGCAGACGTTAGTCTCGGAGTTTCCAAAGCTTCGGGTTCGGCAGCAAGAACGCATGCGAGTGGGGACTAAGGGGAAGAGAGACAAGCCGAGTGATCGGCGTTCGTCCATAGGATGAGGCTGAAGATAGGCTTGTGGGGGGTGGGAGAGACATGATCATGTGGCGTGGTATGGAAATCCCCAGAGATGGAAAATGCTACATACCTGCGGCGCCGGTAGTGCAGTAGTGGAGACCGCGAAGAGTCGCGGCGGAATCGACGATGTAGCAGCTGGCGAGGACATTGGCCTGACGGACAATGGCCTCACCATAATTACTACTGGAGTAATTACTCTGCTGATTCATGGGCGCCATTGCGATTGATTTCTTGGGGTTGGTAGCTAAGAACTTTTGTTTGGTGGTGTGGTTTGGCGATTGAGTCGGTTCTCGGGAATTCGGAACCGTTCGTCGATGGGCTGTTGATTGGTGGCGGACCTTTGGAAAGTGAGGCGGATTGAGTTGACGACGATAATGTCTTGGTCGAAAGTAGAGTGGATTCGCGAATTGAGTTTTGTGATTCTTGTCTAGCTGATGAGGCTGTCGATGATCGATTGCTTGTTGTTGAGTAGCGTGGGCGGGGAGACTTTTGGTCAGGATGTGTCCGGCGGTTGTTGCGGGTGAGGCGAAATATATCAGCGGTGAGGCGATGGGAGACAGGAAAACACAGAAATGGTCAGCGCGGGCGGCCGGTGAATAAAAACCCAGTGGGACGCCCGAAATCCTCAGAAAGTGTGGAAACATCTAGCGTGGCGGAGAACCCAACTCAAGGGGACCACGGTGCAGGCCTTGCTGCAGCAGCAGCACCACCGCCCAACGCTGCACTCAAAGCCCGCCAAGGGGGCTTGCTTCGAGGGGGGCACCCACCCAAAAAAAGCCCACCAGTGGATTGAGATGAAGGGGGACGGGACCAGTCACAATCAGCCATGGCACTCTCCACCTTTCCTTTCTCTGTCGGATCCATGTCTACTCCTCAAATGCACTGTGATGCTTCACCTCTTGGCTCATCCGGTTGTCCAGTCAAACAAAACTCTCGACTCATCACCTTGGTATTCGGCTTTTGAAGTTTACTCAATCCCAATCGCGGGATCCCTTTACTTTCTTGTTTGTTTGCCATGATCAACAGCGTCAGGTGCGCCTCGGAGAAGGTTCCAGTTTGCCATTGTTCTTCGCTGCACTTGGCGAGGGAATGGATGGGGGCGCCGAGGAGACCGGCCTAGGCTTACGAAACCGGCTGGATCCCATTTGCAATGCGCGCCGTCCATGTTGCACTGTCGAGCACGGCTTTCTCTTGGGCTGCCTTGCATCGGTTTGCTTCTCGATGGCCAGTCTGCTCTTCTGCCCTTGGGTGATGGGACAGATCTCTTGTCCGATATTGGAACATCGCACCCTCTTCTTATCTAGTCTCCAATAACTTCATGTATCTCAATCTGCCTCAATTGCCGCCGGGCCAGTGAAGCACAACGAGAAACCGTTCCCGCCATTCAACTCCCGCCAGCAATCAGCAAACTCGGGTGTACGCTCCCAATCCGGGTCCGACGGCGCGGCGCTTGGCACTTTGACGTGCTCTCGCGGCGTCTGCCAATCGAACGAGGCCGTGGGACACACCTCACATGCACGTGGACACCTCCAGCCCCTCAGCGCCAGCACCAACCCGAACACCTTTGGCGTTCCTTGGGACAGGGCTTTGACGGGAACGGTGTGCTGCCGCTCTCCCTCTTGTCTACAGTATCACACTGTATTCGCCTCCTGTTTAGTGATGGGTTCCCACACGAATGAGTAACCTTGGCTTCCGTTCCCTGGATTCGTGACTCTCCGAGTTATCGATTGGACGGGGTGAGGTGACCTGACAAATGGGCTCCAGGCGCACAGCCCATCGATCATCGCATCAGCGACAGATAATCGCAGAGGTCGGTCGAATCCTTAGGACGGTTAGGGTTTGCGTTTGGTCAGCATTCTACCCCTAATCTCGAAACTTTGGGGGTCGTCTTCGTCTCTATCGCAGACGTCCGGCGTCCCGTCGTGTTGCGTATAATTTTGGTCAAACGGTCGACCGTTGATGCACTTTCAACCAGATTTCGCGTGTATCCCCGGAGCCCGGCATGGTCGGAGGCCACATCCGCGCCCTCGGCCGTATAACCATGACGTCCCAGCGCCCGGAAGCATGGCGCGACAGCGGTTGGTCCTGTGGCCGAACTTGGTCGAATTTAACTGGGAATTGGGAAGGATGCCATGCCAATCGTCCATATGCCCCCTCTCGAATGCCATGGTAGTCAGGAAGCAACGAGTGGAGAGTGAAAGGGTGCAGGGTTGGGGTCCGTGTTTCCGTTCGGGTCACTTGACCGTTTGGACGTCCGGCGTTTCCTCCACAATTTCGTGGAAGCGAGTCATCGCCCCGGGTCGCACGTCGTTGCATCCCCCTCGGCCTCGCATTGATGGCATCTCGCATGTTGATGCTATTCAGTTTGATGCACCATGGCCGACCATGAGTAGCCAGCAAGGTTTTACGGTACTGCAAGGTGTTTGACATGTCATATCGAAAGCGTGGGAGAGACTGCGGGTGACGAAGCTGTAGCCGCGAAGGCAGAGGCATCCGAGTCGATGCCGCCCAGGTTCGGTCAGCAGCCAGGAATACGACGGACCAGATGATCCCCTCACTCACTGAACCCGAGCGAAAGCGGGAATGATCTTGTCCGCCTCAGATAAGGTCACTCCAACCCGAAATTTAGCTTTAAACTTGCCCAAGGCACAACCCCGATCCCCGCATTCTGTATCAATAGCCTCAAATTCCGAAACAAAACGTCGCTCTTTCTAGAAGCTCTTTGAGTTGACTTTCTTCTCCTCTTCTCGTGCCATCTCCAAAACTCTTCCTCCCCCCGAAAATGAGGTGGGCCCTCCAGCTACGAATCCTGTCACTCGTCCCCCTCCCGTTGGAGGATCAGAGGTCACATTTGATGGCGGCCGAATGAGGTGATCATCCACACTGGTGAGTCCAGTGACACACATACACCAAGGGAGCTTGCCCACTGCCGACGCCAACCTGTATTTTCCCCACCTTCCCGTTTTCTTATCAGCTCACGCTTGCGTTATCGATAGCGCCAGGGCTACAGTACAGCATCGGAAAGGCAAGTGGGGGAATTCGAAAGCGACTGACCAGCAGACGCCGGAAGTGGACGGAGACTGTTCGACCTCACACCAACTCGGAGCTAAGGTAATCGCCCGCCCGAAATATACCGTCACGCTGCTGATCGCCCGTGAAATGAGACCACGCTGAGACTGCACGTTCGGTTCGAGGGGTGGGCAGGTGGTCCGGTGGAGGTGGCCAGCGTTCCCAAGAGCCTTGGGACTGGAAAGGGAAGAGACAACTTTCTTCTTCTATCAATGTTGAGTAAGCCCAGTGGACGACTGAGTATATGCAAACGGCCAGGCGTCCTCCCCGGGCCTCGCAGCAAATAGAACCCGATCTGACACCCATACACGCATGTCCGACGGCCGCCCAGACCTATGATATCTCATACACGCCGTCCCTTACCGCAAAGCAAAACAGGCAGGGTTGTCGCAACGGAGCGACGGTGATAAGACCAGGGAACAAGTGAACGAGGTGGTACAACACCCGAATCTTACTCTACCTTGATACCTTGACCCCTTCGAGGTGCCCGGCACCCCAAAAGTAGTCAGACCCCTCCATCCCGCCGTGTCCGCCGTCTCGTGCCGCATCCCTTTGCCCACTCGCTCACTCTCCCTCGACCTTGACTCCAACCCTCCATTACACAGGGGGCCTGTACATGACCTCCCCCCCCAGCCGACCCCCTCCGGTCGCGCAGAACCCAAATTCTGCAGAAGGAGAAAACAAAAAGCCTAGCCTCGTCGTCCCAAAAAGAAGTCATGCCTCCCTCGACTTGAGCCGGCCGTCCCTGTGTCACTCACATACATACCCTCGACGTACTCCTGTGCCGAAGAATCATGGTTGGACCCTCCACGACGGTCCTCCTATCACCTTCAACAACTCCTTAGACGCCATAGTGCGTAACCAAGCGATCCCTTTTTCTTCTGTAGACAAAGAAACCAGAGGAAACGCCTTCGGATCGGGGTCCGGAGGTCAAGCCCCTCCAACACCGTGATGGCGCCCAACATCGTCGTCTCCCGACCCACATTCCCGACATACCTCCTCCCCAGCTTCAACATCCCCTTCCGTCGCCGGACATCGCCGGCCTCGACTTCCAACTCGACGTCGACGCCGGACGCGAGCCAGGTGCCTTCTCTGAGCTCCTCGCCGACGTCGTCGACGACGGACGAGACCGTGACCCCGCCGAATAGCCCCCCGCCACCGCCCTCCTACCAAGATGCCATCACCGACACCACCAACACCGCCGACATCCTACCTACAACAAAATTAGCAAACGACCTAGCCCGCCGCTCCCTGGCGCGCACACAACCAGACACCCTCCGCTGCTCAACCTGCTCCTGCGACGTCGCCTTCTCCTCCCAAATCGTAAGCAAGGGCTTCACAGGTCGCTACGGCCGTGCATATCTCGTCGCGCCGACCCCTCCCCCTTCAGCCTCCATCTCCGGCGGCGCCCCCGTCAGAAGCACCAGCGACAACGGCCCAGCCGGCCCCGGGTCGCTCGCAAACGTCCGCATCGGCAAGTGCGAGAACCGCCAGCTCGTCACGGGCTGGCACGTCTCGCCGACATCACCTGCGTCCTCTGTAGCGCCAAGCTCGGCTGGAAGTACGTCGACGCAAAGGAGCTCAGCCAGAAGTACAAGGTTGGCAAGTTCATCCTCGAGGTTGAGCGCGTCGTGCCCTTCCGCAGCTGGGAGGACGTCTCGGCCGACCATTACGACATTCCCGGGGACGAGGAGTCCGAAGAGGCAGGGGATCAAGTGAAGAACGACGACAGTGGAAATGAGGGGTGTGACAGTGATGCCGCAGAAGACGCTGGCAAGGAGGGAGAGCCAGAAAGCGATGTCGAAATTGTGTTTGATTCAGAGGACGAAGAGGACCTCGAGGATTTGTTCTCTGGCAACTGGGACCCGGAGGTTGTCGCCAAGAGACGAAGCCGCCGAGTGACAGCAACGCGGAAGAGGTAGAGCCACAAAGAAGCTGCGATACCCCCCCCCCTCATGCTTATTTTACGAGATATCCCCAGCCGGGTTGGCTTCGATTCTCACTGGCGTTTTCTTGGCTTCTTGGGCTTGTTGGCGCACGAGGCACACGAGGCAGACGATCGATACCACGGCCGCCAAACATTTAGTATGACTGTTCATGACTCAATACCCCGCGCATCTAGAAACAATCAAATGGAAATGGTTGGTATGGCTTTGTTTGGGTATTTGAATACGTGACCTATGACCTGAACCCCGCAGTGAAGACTCGAGGCAAATCTGCAACAGCTTCAACTGGCTGACGACCTACCGCAGCACTATGTCTGCGCTTGCAACAGTGCCGGCAGTAATCGGCCTACAAGCCGAGCGCGACCCCGCCATTGGCTACATGGAAACACACCTGACCGTATGCGCATGGCTTAGATCGCGGTTACTAGTTAATCTTGCGTGAGATCCCGACAGACTCATCTGTCCATTTATGCGATGGGCTCCTCAGCTACGTAATGCAGGTAGGCGCCGAGAAGCTTAATGCCCTCGATGTAGTTGCGCTTGTCCAGCTTCTCGTTAATGGAGTGGGCGCCGTCAGTGGAGCTACCCATAGGCAAGAGAAGGACATTCTTGCCAGTGGCCTGCTCGAAAGTCAGGGTGACAGGGATGCTAGACAAGCCGTTAGCAACTAGTTCTGAGCGCATGAGACATAGGATCCATACCTTCCACCCTCACGAGTGAAGTCGGGCTGGACACCCCAGACGCGCTCGGTGGCCTTGGCGGCAGCAGAGAAGTTCCAGTGCTTGGGCGACGCGACCCACCACTTGCCGGTATGCTGAGCCCAGACCTTCATGGTGTTCTTGCTCTTGAGCTTCGCGAACTGCTCGTTGACGTACTTGTAGACCGCCTCGTTGGTAGCATCGATCTCCATGTTGGGCACGGTACGGATGGAGAACTTTCCAGTGACCTTGGCAGGGATGACAGTCTTCGCACCAGGAGCAGAGAAGGCGCCCTCAATGCCGTGGAGGGAGAGGGATGGGTAGCGCCATCTGGCCATGAGTGTAGGCTTCTTGTCCTCGAAGATGGTGGTCTTGCTACCAAGAGACTCCTGGAGAGTCTCCATAGTGAAGGCAATGCCGTCGTACAGAGTCTCCTCCTCCTTGGTTACAGGAGCAACCTGCTCGTTGATACCAGGGATCTGGATCTTGCCGTCGGTGTCGACCAAAGAGCCAAGGACACGAACCATGTCGGTCATGGGCTCTTGGGCCGTACCGCCGAAGACACCGCTGTGCAGGTCAGCGCCGGGACCCGAGATCTCAATAGAGTAGTAATTGCAGCCACGGAGTCCATAGGTCAGGCAGGGCTTCTCAGTTCCGAGCCAGTAGTTGTCAGAAATGCAGACGGCGTCGGCATCAGCAAAGTACTTCTTAGCCTCGGCGTTGATGAGGTCATCAAGACCCTCAGAACCGTACTCCTCCATGCCCTCGAAGCACATGAGGAGGTTGACGGGGAAGTCGATACCGGCCTTCTGGTGAGCCTCGATGGCGTTCAACCAGCCAAGCACGGGTCCCTTGTCATCGGTGGCACCGCGGCCGAACATCCTGCCCTTGTCATCAACGGACAGCTCGAAAGGCTCGGTGGCCCAGCCGTCGCTCTTCTCAGCGGGCTGAACGTCGTAGTGACCATAGACCAGGATGGTCCGCTTGTTCTTGTCGTTTCCGTATCTTCCGAGCACGACAGGAGGCAGCTGCAGGCCAGGCTTGTCGGGCTGCTCGCCGAGGGGTCGAAGCTCGACAGAAGCGCCGAGGGCCTTCAGCTCGGCAGCCAGCCATTCGCCCATCTTGACGACATCAGGACGACGCTCGACATCGGCAGAGATGGAGGGGATCGCAACGGCCTTCCGGAGGCGCTCGATGAAGTGGTCTGAGTCGGCATCGACCTGCTTGAAGTAGCCATCGAGTTGGGGAGCCATCTTGCGAGCTTGGTGTGATTGTATTGCTGGAGAGAGGTAGTGACGGCGAGGTTGCGATATCGACTGCCAACACGGGAGGGGTTTGGGAGATGTAGGAACAAACTTTCTAGTCGTCTGAGGGCGGGCAAGGCCTCTGAACAACGAGGTGCGGGGCATGACGCCGGACTAGACCTTCTACATCGGGCGCAATAGAGCTGACCAGAATTCTGCTGCACTGTGAGGGAGCACCAGAGTACCACCACACGCACCTGCCCACAACTACTCCGGATGGCGGGGTTCTCTCAATGCGCGCTTCGGCAAGCAGCGGCGTATCAGTAGGAAGGGACTTGCTCAATGCCAATGGCGTGGAGACGCTAAGACGAGACCAAAGAACTTTTGCGTGACGCGGCACGTGACTCACACTTACGCGAGCTCTTTCTCAGGCGGATGACTTAGCTTCTGGCTGGGCTCCAGAGGCACCCTACCGACCTCCTTTGAGGCCCAGTTTTAGTGGCAGAACGCGGAGCTCTTGCTTAGAAATTCCGGCAGCTCACGTGCCACTAGCCTGCCAGCCTGCCCAATGTGCTACAGAATCAGGTGGCAGGTCCTGAGTGGGTTCCAGGTGCGCCTTTCTCTGTCTCTGCCTGCATTCATAGCCGGCTATTTCACTCCTCCTCCCCCTTTGCATTACTCCTCTTTTTCCTGCCACGAACATCACAACCACATCGTTCCCTTTCTGACTCCCGACTGCGACATTTCGCCCTGCTGCGAATTATCCGCTCTTTGTACGGCTGTACGACCATTTTGCCGCCGCTCAGCAAACGACGAGACATACCCCGAATTGCCGCCAACGAGCGACGCAAGTGCCCGCTCAGCAGCGACCATTTTCCCTCATCTCGACGCTTGTCTCCTGCCGGCTACAAGTGTCCCTGCGACTGTTCTCGTCTCGACCGAAATACTGATCTGGAAACCTGCTTTGGCTATTTGAGGCTTCTCGATTGATGGTACGCGTGGTGTCGAGGTGATTTGGATGTGAGGAGGGATTCACACAAAGGGCTGCCTATTCTCCAACCGGTGTCGGCCTCTTTGGCATTGTACTCTTTCTCTACACTCCAACCCTTTATTTCCTTGTTCGTCCAAGTAAATCAGAATTGATTTTCCATTACTCTTGAGAGGTGCTGAGCGCAAGAGAGATCACACAACAAGCAAGAAAAAAATAACTATCTCAAGACACTCTCTACTCACATTAAAGCAGCGTTGCGTTTTTCGTGGTCGCTTGCGAAATCATCATCGCCATCACCACTTTCAATACTTGACTAGGCACATTACTGCTGTCGACAACTATCTCGGTCTATACTTGTGACCAAAGCACGAGTCAAAAGACATTATGGCGTCCTCCGTCTTCTTCAAGTTCAAGTCGCAGAAGGAGCCGACGCGAGTTGAGTTTGATGGCACCGGCATATCCGTCTTCGAGCTGAAACGCGACATCATTCTGAAGAGTGGCCTGGGTGACGGCACTGATTTCGACCTTGCCATTTACTCCGAGGATGGTAGTGAAGGTGTGTTCCATTCCTAAGCGTGCTACGATGATTCTGATGCTGACAACTGCCCAGAGTACGACGATGATACCACGATTATCCCCAGATCAACGACAGTTGTCGCTCGTCGCCTTCCAGCCGCTAAGCCTGGAGCAGGCCGCGGTGCCCGATATGTTTCTGGCAAGATGCCTGTTGCTGCTAAGAACTCGTCTCGCAAGGAGCAAACGACGAAGACGGCCACGATCAAGGCAGCGTCCAACGCTATCAGTCAGATGAATAACGCCATGACGGAGGAGGAGAAGATGGCAGCCATGTTCCAGGCGCAGACCGAGTCTTGGTCGGCCCAGCAAGAAGAGATGTCACAGTAAATTCCACCGTGCAAGCGCTCGTCGATCCTAGCTAACTTGTGTACAGCCAAACCCCGGTGTTCAAGCCGGGCTCTAAGAAACCCGCAAATGTGCCTGATCATGACCCCCCTAACGGTTACATCTGCTACCGTTGTGGGGAGAAGGGACACTGGATCCAGCTGTGCCCAACGAATGATGACCCGGAGTTCGATAACCGTCCGCGTGTGAAGCGCACGACGGGCATCCCGCGATCATTCTTGCGGACAGTCGACAAGTCGGTTGCCCTCGCCCAGAGCGGCGACGACGAGACAAAGAGACCGTCAGGCATTATGGTCAACGCTGAGGGAGAGTTTGTTATCGCCGAGCCTGACAAGATCGTGGGAACAATTCCAGGCCAAGGCCAAGTCTTCAGCCTCCGCTGCCAAGGCAATCGCTATGGGAGACAAGGAGCTGCAGGAGAAGGGACTCGAGTGTCCCATCGACAAGAAGATGTTCATAGAACCAATGAAGACCCCGTGCTGCCAGAAGACGTACTGCAATGATTGCATAACCAATGCTCTCATCGAATCGGACTTCATCTGCCCCAACTGCTCTACGGAAGGTGTTCTCATCGACGACCTAAAGCCTGATGAGGAGGCTGCCGACAAAATCAAGGACTTCCTCAAGGAGAAGACTGAGGCAAAGAGTCCAACCGCAGCCTCGCCGGCAGCGGCGGCCTCGTCACCGAAGGACAAAGCAGAGGTAGTCAAGTCAGAGACGACGAACGGAACTGCAAAGTCGCCTACGCCCCAGAAGTCTCCCTTAGCAGCTGCCGCCGCTCCCGCAGCCGCCCCGGCAAACGATGGTACACCAAAATCAACATCCGCCACCCCCGCGACCGCTCCAACTGGCCCTGCTGAGCGTGCTTCATCAGTCGAGTCCAACTCCAAGAAGCGTCCAGCCGATGAGTTAATGGAGAACCCAAAGATCCCCAAAGCCCCCAAGGCTATGCAGAAGCAACAAGAGCAACAAGCGATGATGAACAGCATGAATGGCATGCCGATGAACCCCATGATGGGCTTTGGCGGCATGAACATGATGAACGGATTCATGGGAATGCCCAACATGCCAAACATGTCCAACATGCCCAACATGGGCAATATGGGTAACATGAACATGGGAATGCCGATGATGGGCATGATGAACCCGATGATGGGCATGCCCGGTTTTAACCCCATGAACGGCGGTGGTTTTCCCGACATGGGCAACAACATGTACGGCAACAACAACAACAACTTCAATCCCAGCATGAATGGGGTGAACGGGATGAATGGTGGGGTGAACGGGATGAACGGCGGGATGAATGGCGGTGGCATGGGCGGTTACAACCAGCAGCAACGTCACAACTTTACGCAGCCGAGCAACGACGAGGACGCATATTTCCGGAGGCCTGTCAACCCTCATCGTCACCAGAACCGTCAGAAACGCGTGCGACCCAGCGACTACAGGGAGCTGTGAGCTTCCCTCACTTGACGGTTCTGCACCAGGCTTCTTCAACGACCATGGTCGCCTATGGCTTTTTCGACTGTAACATTAGACGACACGCATTGCATCACGGTTCATAATCAGTATTATTCTGGAAACACGGCATAAACACCATCTTCACAAGCCAAGAGGGAATCTGGACAGGGCTCTTCTAAAGTCCTAAGGCGTTCGGGATGATTACGGATGGATTATTTTGTGCCTGGAAGGGGATCAGGTTTAACTGTTGACACGCCACCAGGGCAACTCATGAAAAGGGGAAATCCGAGATAATTAGACACGCCAGAGGTGTGCTTCTTCCGCGCATCTTGCTCAGGCGTGGACCGCTTTGTGTATGTAGTTACGCATCAAGATTGTCAAAGAGAGTCCCTTGCACCAATCACCGGGTATCAATCGTTTGTGAATGTATTCTATGTCTCCGCTCGCGACTCTGACGCCTCATGCTACCCATTCGTTATAACCAAAGTCTCATTGCGTATTGTTTTTGAACCTCTCCACACCAGTACTCGCTCCCACCAACAGTCCACAGAACTTGTCACTCATGCGTCCATCTCAGGAGGAGCGTAAGGCGTCGTCAGCATCTCACTGAACTTCTCCAACTTCTCCTTGCCACGAACCTCCTCGACCAGCAGCGGCATCTTGACGACGTTGAACTCGTCGTACAGCTCCTCAATCTGCTCGAGGTACTTCTTCTGCATCTTGCGGCGGGCATTGCACTGATCGCAGTTGCTGCCCTTCTTGGGAAAGAGCAGCTGGTTGACGACGATGCTGTGGGTATCGATGCCGTAGTTGGCGAGCTCCTGAATCATGCGCTCCGTCTCGTACAGCGACAGGAACTCGGGGATGCAGACGCAGACAAAGGTCGTCAGGTTCTCGTCCTTGAACTGGGTGTTGACCTCCGAAATGGTCTCCCGCAGCGTCTCAAGCTTCTCCATCATCTCGTTGAGGTTCTGGCCGTTGGGCAGCTGGCCCCCCGAGCCGAGGAAGCCGTTCAGGAGGGGCCCGTATTGCGAGCTCAGCTGGGAGACCTTGGCGAGCGCCTTTTCGAGGACGCTGGGAAAGGAGAGGAAGCGGAGGGTGTGGCCCGTCGGGGCGGTGTCGAAGATGATTGTCTCGTAGGACATGGACTTCACTTGCTTGAGGACTTCGGCAAAGGACATGGCTTCATCGATACCGGGGATCTGTACGGGCCGTATGTTAGTTTCGGCTCAAGTAGAAAACGGTGGTAACAGGGAACGTACGGCAAAAGCGAGGTCCTGCATCATGCCGCCTAGACCACCGCTCATAGCATCCACCTCCTCGTTCTGACCAGCGAGCAGATCCTGCATGCTGCCGTTGGGGTCGATCTCCATCGCGCTGAGATTGGTGAAGCCGTCGATGAGGCGGGCCTCCTTGCCGAACTTCTGGTTGAAGGCGTCGGACAGGTTGTGCGCCGGGTCGGTAGAGATGAGGAGAACCGACTTACGGGCCTTGGCGAGCTGGATGGCGAGCGAGCACGAGGTCGTCGTCTTTCCGACACCGCCCTTACCGCCGACGAAGATCCAGCGTAGCGATTTCTGGTCGAGGATGGACTGGAGCGTGGGCTCCATCACGTCGTCGGCGTCGATGATGGCGGCCATGGTTTTCGGACGGAGTTAGGGTGTTGATGCGTGGGCGAGTTTGGTCTGGAGACGAATGTGGCTGTTGTTGGACTTGCACACTTGATTTGTGGGAATTTGGAGGTTGCGATAAATTCAGAATCGTGCTAGCGGACGTTCTGAGAGTCAAGTAGGTTGCAGACTTGAGGCGTAGCACTGTGTATTCCAAGCTGTTCTAGAAGTACAGTCGCGGAGCGTCGCCTCCCCGCCAGATGGCGGGGCATCCCGGTGGTCACCACTGTGCCAAAGTCTGCGCTTGGTGGTGCTGGCACGGCTCCAAGCTCCACCAGAGCTTGACAACTTTGCGGAGCTCAATCCGCCTACGCTACCACTCAAACGATTACAACTGCATCCACCATCGCCTTCGCCATGTCAACCAACGGTCACGCGGTCCTGCAAGGCCTTCACAGCAAGGTGGCTTCGCGAACGATACAAGCCACCGTCGTACCGAGACCAACCAAATTCGCCGAGCGACGCGCTGTGCTGCACTCGCTGCAGAACTTCGCCAAAGTCGAAGTATTCAAAAAGCTAGACGTATGTTTCATTCGAGGACAATTGGTCCCCCCGTCCAAGTCATTGACAGTCTTCTGCACGTAGAACCACCCTTCTTCCTTCATCGCGGTCCTCAGCGACAAAGCGAAAGTCAAGGAACTCGCCAAGATAAGCCCGCTACAATACCAGCTCGCGACGCCCCGAACCAACGGTTCCGTCAAGACGTTTCTGACGAGCTCGGCCTCGGCCGGGCCTTTCGTGAACCCAACAAGAAACGACGACGATGCGGAGGGTGCTGCTCACGTGGAGGAGAAGAAAGACTTCACGGTGTACATCTTCCCAGCTCCGACCTACATACACTCCTCTGCCATCAAGGCCTCTCCGCTGCACGGTCCGTGGCCCAAGTCCCGTCGCGAAACGGTCATGTCGGCAACTTTGAAGGAATCAATACCCAAGGATGTCACGGCCGACGGCTTGTCGGACTGGGAGACCGGCGGACAGGTTAAGGCCACCGCTAAGGGTCAACTCTGGGAAGAAATCCTTCTTGGCACAAAGTCGATCGACGTGAAGAAGCGTGCCATCATCGACCGTATCCAGCGGAGAGAACAGAAGGAAAAAGCGCCTGCCATCATGGAAGGCTTGCTGCATCTTCGACAAGAAACAGGTGGTTCGAAATGAGGCGGTCCACGACACAACATGCCATTCTCGGCCCTTCACACTGCAGAGCCAGATCGCAGGTTGTCTATTGGCGGCCGCATACTCCCGCCTTCCACGCGATTGCGTGTCGACTTGGTATTCAAAGCTGCCGTGGGTCATCAAGGCTGAAAGGACGCGGCAAGCTCAGCCTAACTGTGGTTTAAGGGTTTCGCCATGTGCTAAGCGTTCCGGAAGCAAATCTCCCGTTCAAGCCGACAGTTTGGCAGGAGGCGCTTACGGAAATGGGATGGCTGAAGGCGAAAACAAGCCTTCCAATCGGGCCAGATCACCGGACGGAACTCTTGATGTTTCGGCTGCATAGCCTAGATTTTATGCGGGCCAGGACGATGCATTGACGTGGAGACCCTGAGCCGTGGCAAGCGAACACCAAGGACGACAGTTGACATCTCGGCATCAAATTGCAAGAATCGGAAAGGCTTTTCGACGATGACGAAAATGACTTTCAAAGCCTTCCAAGGCCCCTGCTGGCCAATGCAACGCGGCACAGCTTTCTGACGACGAGTTGCAGTTGCTTCTGCCAAAGAAACAACCTGAATCGGCATAACGGCAGCAGTCAGCTGGACAGAGACTGACGCTGATGTTGGATTATCATTTCTCGCCAGGTCCATCCAACGCGTGGCGTCATTCCAGAGCCACAAAAACAAGGAAGACCTGCAACCTGCACTACCCTAGATCGGCACCTACACCGGCGACGGGCCAATCAGCTTGGCGAGAACGCCAGTACGTCACGGTTCCTCCAATGCCACGTTCCTGTCGCTAAAGCCACCATCGCCAGCTTTCGCCGTCAATTAAGCAAAGCTGGTCAAGCCTAGGCGAGCCCGCCAACCGTGGCGCGGGGGACTGTTTGCGCAAGCAAGGGTCCATTCCACCCGTTTTTTCTCGAAAGCCACAAAAAACAGCAGAGTGCCAAACTCGGCCACGCTGATGACGTCGCAGCCGTTAGTTTATGTCGGGGCTCTGACTTACACGGCATTCTTGGCCCTGGACGGTGTGCCCAGCGTGGTACCGTCACAGATCATACAGCACATCACGCGAATTCCTGTTTCTTGGCCCGGCTCAGGGGTCGTGAGTCGACGGTGCTTATATGCGGACGGCTTCTCCCTCCCCTCAACGAACAGATTCATCACTCCAGTACTCCATCGCCACTTGACTTGTACAACTGAGCTCTACAACTCTATCACATACTAGCCTATCGGCAGTAGCAATCCATCAACATGGCTGTCACCGGCTTCATTCACCACTTCGGTACCTTCTTGCTCCTCGCAGCAACGGTCCTCCTCGTTGTGACCAGCATTTCCGCCCCGGTGGTGCACAACATTTCTCTCTTGACTGTGAAGCTGGGTGACTCCTCAGCCGGGGACGAAATCACATTTGGCACCTTTGGATGGTGCGTCCGCGGCGGCTCTGCAGAGTAAGTCTTCCAACGTGTCACGATTCAATAGCCAAACGCTAACCCACCCTCTAGTGGCTCCGACCAGTGCAGTCGCTCTAGGATTGGCTACTCGCCTGCCGACATCGTCGCCGAGGCCGATGCCACGCAGTACTCCGGCTGGTCCTCCAACACCGCCGAGGCCCTGACCCGGGTTATGATCCTCCACCCCATCGCGGCCGGAGTCTCCTTCATCGCCTTCGTCCTATCCGTCGGCGCCGGCATGTTCGGCTCGCTCTTCGCCGCCCTCGTCTCCGGCACCGCCTTCCTAATCACCGTCGTCGCCTCATCTGCGACTGGGTCATGCTGGCCGTCATCCGCCGCAACGTCAACAGAGATAACGACGACGACGGCAGCTACGCCCACTACGACGTCGCGCTCTGGACCCTTCTAGCCGCCGCCATCTGCCTGCTCCTCGGCACCGTCATCGTCTTCTTCACCTGCTGCAGCGGACGCATGCACAAGCGCCGCCAGCAACGGTCCAAGGTCGACCACTACTCCCCTCCTGCTACGCACACCAAGTACCGCCGTCGTCGTTGGTGGCAGCGCAGCCGCTACTAGGCTCGTTGACCGACACGTCGGCTCGGACACATAGCGGCTCCTTGAACCCATAATAAAACATTTTGGCGAGTTAACGAGAATGGCGCCCCCGATCTAGCGCAGGCGTACATGGGAAGGAATTAAGGGTTAATTAGCGATGGATTGGATGACTTCGTGCTCAGTACAGGCAAATGATACCACGCCTGCATCAGCAGGGCACGTCGATTTTCTTGTATGAAATGATATTATACCTAATGAACTACTTCAAACTACCTGCCACTCTTGCCTCGGATTATGCTTGCCATTCTGTCATCTGACGATTACAACGTGGTTGGCTACATCTGTTTATTTGAGTGGAAGTTGGAACCCCAATCAAAATCCTGTTCGTTCCTGGTTTGCTATTGTGAAAGTACGATCATTTCAGTAGGGAGGGCCAGGCCGTCACCCCTGGGTTTGTGTGTTCTCGCCCGTCACTCACGGCAGAAAACAAAGCAGTCCACGGATGGTACCAAGTTTTCGTCACGACGCTGGTGCGAAGGGTGGTCAGAAAAAGGGTCAGATTGGTCGGTATCTGCCAATGTGGGTATGTGCGATGTTCCTGTTATCGGAACCTCTGCTACCAAAAAGCCTTTCGTCTTGCGCGGTTTGCGAGGTGCCCTATTTCCAACTTCTTCCATTTCGTAAGAGACAGCTGACATGGAGTATTAAGGCGTGGGTAAACATCGACGAAGGCGAGGCGAAGCGAACGGCAGCCTCCTTTGAGATCCCCGCCGGCGTTATGCGCTCATCCCTCCTTGTAATCTTGATCAACCGATACTGCACGACTCCTCATTGACGCAGATGGCCCTTGGCCATGATTTTCTATTCCGTTGCTTTAATCTAGTCTGCCGGAACCGTACGTCGGCAGTCTTCACTGCTTAGGGAGGGCTTTCCATCGAAAGGGACTAGGCAGTCCTTTTTCCCAGCTTCAATCAGCATCTCCAGTTGTCCGAGTTAGATAATTCGGGTCCAGCCCACTCGGAACAGGGCACAGCCGGGGTTTCGACTATCTAGGTGGTTTTCTTCGCCTTCTGGCGGGCTGCACCTCGTTTCCAACGAAATGTCTGGGGTATACCAACATCGCTTGTTCGTGTCCAGGGGAACTAGCGCAAGAACT
Organism: Colletotrichum coccodes; assembly: GCA_020466075.1. NCBI lineage: Eukaryota > Fungi > Ascomycota > Sordariomycetes > Glomerellales > Glomerellaceae > Colletotrichum > Colletotrichum coccodes. The sequence goes on from JAIMZG010001070.1 coordinate 34,561, forward strand.
GGGGCCGATGGCCAGTTGCCATTCTTATACTGTTTATTGGGCGTTCTAAAAGTTGGAAAGTTTCCTGTATCTTAATACGTATCAGTCAGAGACGGTTGGTGGCGCTTGACTGGCAGCCCCATCACCCGCCATCCTCGTCGTCGCATTCGTGGCTGCCCGCGCTGCTCACCATGGTCTTTTTACCTGGACGTTATAGTTCGGGCTCTGTTAGTCTGACAGTGTACCGTCAGGGCAGTTTTGTAGAGTATGGGAACCTGCTTGTTGTGGCGGATCCACTTGAGTCCGTCACTGGATCTTTTCAGCTCGGATCTCTCCTCTGCTTGGGCTCTCGTAATATTTTTGTATTCGGCTGTTGTTCAGATGTAGGCCGCCTACTGTCAAGCAAAGTGACGGACCATCACTACACTTAAAAAAATGTCATTATTCTTTCTTCTACCTCGGAATACAAGTACGGTTAACGTTATAGTGAAGAGCCCTCGGGCGAAACCACTGCGTGGCAAACCTCTAATTGGACAGCCTCAGCCATCCTGCTACCCCCTAGCTTCGCATCTCTCCCGTCCACGTCCACTTCCCCAACAACATTATTTTCCAGACGTTGTGTCAGTATGCTCGGCCATGGACGACGGTGGACGGCGGTGGACGCGCTATCGTTGGTGGCGAGGTGCGTTGGACTCACAACCGCCCTCTTGTCCTTTTTCAAGGACTGCCGTAAAGCGTAATCTGATATTGCGATGACTGCGTACGAACTGGCGGGTCTACAAACCACTCTGGAACTTCCCAATAAAGCCGGAGACATCTTGCCAAACCCTCTGCGAGATCATCACTATCGTTGACAACTGCGGCGAGGTCGTCGCTCACATCGACGCAGGCGTCAAACGCCACAAAGCCAAAGCGGGAGGCCTACGATGCGCTCTTGGTGGCAAAACAGGTCGAGGGCCTGAGAAGGGGGTCAGAAGCTTATCGAAATACTCTGGTTCTTGGATCCAGCAATATGAATATATAAATATATCCGATGATATTCGGTTGCTGCCGGGATTATTGCATTGAATGCTTAGGTCTTGGACTGAGGCATTTGGCAAAGCCGACACCAGAACGATCCAAAACCAGACTGAGATGATATTTGATATCAGAGAAAATACCGAGAGGACCCTGGAAGATATCAAAGACTTGCGGATATCGGTTCATCCCGTATTAGAACAAGCTGTGATGACAAGCATTTATACTTGATGACTAGCCCGACGAACTCTCGCTGCGGTGCATCGACGCAGCAGGACGATTCACCTCTGCAGCGCACCAAGCGTGGGCATCAGCTTTGCGATCGATATATCCTAAAGAGATTTGCGACTTCCCTAGACTACGACGAGCAGCCGGAATGTTGTAAGCCGACCAAAACAAAACCCGGGCATGTCACAGACCTTACCCGAGTCCCAATCCAAGCGGCAGTAAAACCAGAATTTCGGCGTATGGAGAAGCAGGACAATATTCTGTCCGGCATGTAATCTTCGCCCTTGTGCGACCCGAGACAATCAGAGGAGAAAGCAAAACAGTTACTATCGTCGTCACAAGAATTGTTGTTCCCGGTGTCAGGAAAAATGGCATGATACGCCTGGATCCAGACATGAGGCGAGTCAAGAGCTGCTCTATTACTATCCTTCACGAAGCATTTTAGGAGCCAGATCGTATCTCGAAGCCTGGAGTAGCAGACACACAGAGTCAACGAGAGTTTGGAACCTGCCGTGGCATACTACCCTCATAATGGGTCTAGTAAGGGCAGGTAATAGCTCCAGCTCGTCTGTGGATCAGCCCGGCACACAAGCGAAGCCGTTCGAAACTAACAACAAGCGGCGCACAAACATTACAAATATGCGTGGTTGCATCCGTCGAGATCGGGTGCAGAGCAATGGTTCTTTCGAGGCAGAGCCCGGGACAGTGCATTGAGATGCTGCGTGCCCGAGGAGTTCTCGAGCAGAGTCACAAACTACCCCCATGGTCCAGACCACGATGATGGGCTTTGGATCATCGAACGAAGAACGCCAGCGAGGTTGTTTGACATGTCTCAACACCTTGTCCTTGTCAGAAGTACAGCGTAATTTGACATGGGGAACGCGATCGTTGACGCACTGGCTGGGGAATGCCGTATCATATCCGTGAGACACCCAGACCGAAAGGCTGGGAACGGGACGACATGCCGGTCGGGCCCGTCATTCGAGATCAAAGTCCTGGGGTCGGCCGGCCTAGGGAGGCTCTGGGCAATGATCTGCGGGCTCTTCAAGCGTTTTGTGGTGGTGTGCGACTGCAGGAACATGCCACTTGGCGGGTCACGGATGGCAGACGGCCTTCCCCAGGTTTGTCAAGCTCAACCAATCCGATGACGGTACGAATATAGAAACCTCGAACGGCAAGGAACAAAGAGAGTCGGGAAAGAAACGGGGTTTACGGCGGGTGGTGACGACGGCGGCGGCGGCGGCGGCAAGGTTCGTGGCCGTGGAGACGACGACGCCGGGGTGGGGCGGCCTGTTTGCTGGAAGGATCAAGATTCATCATGAGTAGCGGCTGCGGATGTTCGTCTCCCAAGCGAGGACGGTGAGGTCTCGAGATTACCCGGTGCCCTCGGCGCTCTTTGTCCCATTGTGGCCCAGTGACGGAACTCCAGCAGGTCATGGAGGATTTTTTCGAGCAAGAGATCGGAGGCCGCGTAACGCGAATGCCGTGGCTCGTCTGGGCCTGCATCACTGCGGCGGGTCATCCTGGGCGAATCACGGCACCGTACCACGTCCCCGCTATTCTGTGTGGCGTGGATACGCGCTGGCCAATCACGGCCAAGGCGCAGTTTTCCGGCCCTTCTTCGTCAGGTCGTCAGGGTCCTCTGGTGGGCCCCACTAACGTCGTCGCCGCCGCCGCTATTCTCCCCCTCCGGTGCGAGAGAATGCCTGGTGCCGATTACCAGATGGGGCAGGGAGACAAGGACAGGGGTAGGGGGTTCCAGCTACGAGAGGAAGGCGCAGAACGCTACGAGCGGGGCGGGATTCGAAGGCCGCGGGGCAGCTTTTGACTGTTGGGCGCCGGGTCGTTTCATTTACAGCGTCGCATTCTGTAGTGCTTAGACCCTCTGGGAGTCTGGTGTGCTGACTCAAACAAGGTGTGTGTCGTTCGGGATGCCCAACAATTGTGCCTTTACTGGCTAGTACGAGCACGTACGGGTACAAACAGCGACGACTCAGGCGTTGTTAGGGCCATCGGTAAATGAAATAGATTCTAAGCATAGATTTGGATTTAAGGTGTGCCCCCCCAATCTGCTACGCTACGCGGTTGGGCTTAGCCGGGGTAGACAGGCCAAGCTCGCGCCAAGATTAGTGCGTTCGTGGGTGGTTGAGGCTTAGGGAATGGACGACAGGCCGGAGAGACTGGCTGCGGTCAGCAAGTCATGAGGTTGCTCGAGAGCTTTTCAAGTCGGTCAGAGGAGTTGCTTTGCAGTAGCTGGTCGTCGCGCTGGACCAGTGAGGGAACCAACAGCGAGACACAACAAGACACCGGGTTGCCTTTTAAGTGGCATCGCTGGATCATCGGAACGCTAAAAGTTGGAGACGGCTCTTGACGAGGTGAGGATTGGCAGCATACTCTCGGTTGAGGTGCAAGCACGGGGAACGGGGGTTGGGTCACCTCGAAAAACGCTGCAACGCCTCTCAACGAAGATCCCAGGGGGGGGGGGAGGGGGGACTATCGTTGCGATGTTTTACAGGTTTCCATGATCCACGAGTAGCAGAGGGCCAGACGGCCACCGTGGCAGCTGGTTGGGGCCAGTAGCAAGCAATATGTTTCTCGTCCTTCTCCTCTCTCTAGAGTATCGCGAACGGCTGTTATAGGACAATATAATCATTCCCGGTTCATGAGTCAATGACGGGGGGAAACGTTCAACTACGGAACCTGCCAGATTGCGATGTTGAGGGTCGTAGATTTGGGCGACGAACTAGG
>JAIMZG010001071.1:0-35103 GCA_020466075.1 Colletotrichum coccodes
GTTATTGTCCTCATCCGAGTGCTCGATCGTCAAATAGCCTCTACCGCCATAGCATCGGGATACAAAGCCAAGCCGAGCACGACCCGGGACTGCGAAATAGACCCTGCCAAGCTCTAGCCCGTCAACGTAGCAGAAGCCTATTGCTATGCTTGACTCAAGTAGGTTTGTTATCAAAACGTCACCAAAGTAAGACTTGGCTTAACCGCGTCTGCAAGTCATCCGGATCTAGGCCTAGATTCGCTTATCTCTGCCCGATGTAGAGGTTCGAGGGGGGCACAGCTGAAGGCCTGGCTTGCTCTCCCTTATCGTCACATGCGATTTGGTGGGAGGCAGGGAACCCGAAATCCGTTACCAAGCTGCTATTGACGTCACTCTCTGTCGATTAAAGACACAGAGAGGTTGTCGCTGACCCCGCTGGAGGCGTCTGCCATGCCCCTGATTTCAACCATAGAAAGTCCTAAACACCAGCCGTCCGATTACAGTTGTTGGCCGAAAGGCACCGTGATTTCGTCGCCGAAACGCTACGGCGAGACCCGTTATCGTGGCGGCGCCGCGCTGTACTCCAGTGGCTTCTAGCCCTGGGACTCCCGGCTTGGGGAAGGATGTCTGGATGCCGTATTGCTCTCTCGTGGCATCGTGTGAGAAAAACCAAAAAACCCCGAGTGAGAAGTTTGCGAGAAGTGACAGCCTCTTCGCCTAGTGCCCCCTAAAACTCGCGATATTTGGTTTTTCCTCGCGCTTGTTCAGGAGTTCAGCCAAGACTCGCGGAGCAAACCCTCTGGGGAATGGGGTCGACCTCTCTGAGTTTTTGGTTTTTCTTCGTATCTGCAAAGTTGCCTCGCGTGGCTCAGCAGGTTCAACGGATATGAGATGTGAGAGGTCAAAGAGGCACGCCATCAGCTCGCGGGGTGGTCAGATTACGCCATTTGACAGACGCCATCGACAAAAAAACGCCTCGCGAGAGCTCGGAGGCGACGTGTCTATCTGGCCCGAACGAGAGACCTAGGGCCATGGCTGTGATGGGCCGTGCTCCTCTCCCACGGATCTGAGAAGATCTGCCTCTTGAACCTTGGAATGTCTTGATCGTCTACCCGGTCTTTGTTTACTTTGGACGTGCTCCGTGCCTGGTCCTGCGGGGACGCGTCGCGTCAGGATGGTAATGCTAGCGATGTTGTTGATGTTCGAGAGGGGGAGGGGGCGTGTCGACATTTTAGCGGCGGGCTCAACTGAGTAGCGCAGCCGACTAAATGAACCCAACTCTAATTTGAAAACATTTCTTTTCACTGCTTGGGGGGCGTGCGGGGAGTAAGTAGTATACAACGCTGCCTGTCTCTGGATAACGGCACTGGAAGAGGGTTGGTCTAAAAGGCAGTGTATGGATTTCCGGCCTTTGGGATTGGAATTTGAGTTGATTTGAATCCCTGAGGGCAACTCAACACCGCACTGTCTCATCTGTCCTGCATTACCGATCGGGAAGTAGAACAGGGGAAGCCTGAAGGAGGGGGTACCAGTTCCACGCGTTCGGGACCGTAGTTTATGACGCAGAGCCTGGATTGTGTGTGCGTGCGAGGAGGCTCTGGGAGAGCAGAGAAAAGGGTGGTGTAGGTGAAGCCGCACTGTAGCAGGGGTCGTAAGGAGACGGACTGAGACGTGTGGCGCGCGCCGGCCGGTACGGTTTTAGCGGCTTGTCTGGGTCCAGAGCCTGGACTGGGCAAAGATGGAAGAACGGGCGCTTGTCCGGGAATGGAGACGGATGAATCGCGCGGGTGCCTCCTGGTGGCTTAGCCTCATAATAAGCTCGACTTGGCTTCTCCGCTGGACTGGTGGCCATCGTCGGCGTTGGAATCGGGGTCAAACTCAAGACATGAATGGTTTGGTATGTGTCGGATGAGGCACTTCGAGCCTCTAATAGAGCTATCGTTTGCCTTGTTTCTATTGTTCTCTACAATGGGTCCGCCGTCGCTTCCAGGGGGCGACCACGCGTGTCTCTGGGAGCAAGAATGCGGAGCCAACGATCGCTTCTAACCACCTTGAGAAACCCTTTATCAGGAAGTCCTTGAGCATGACGATCGGTTTGAATATCGGGCCCGAAGCCTACCCGCTTCCGCCCGAGTGTACCTTGAGCCGGCATCAAGATATGCCCGCCCCAAATGAACATTTCAAGCGATCAACTGTGGCTTGATAACTGCCTTTTTGTGGCACCCTTCTCTCACCTGTGACACTTCCCATTGCACTACGGGTCCGTTTCGCATGTGGGCTGGCTGACGGGCGTAACGACTGTTGTCCAGATTCTTGCCATATGCATGTCTCTGCCACATCTGCAGCTTAGCAAACCGGGACAGGTACAGTTACGTTTTGGTCGTTAGCCGCCTCAAAGATCCTCCTTTCTAACTCGCTCAGAGGGGGATGCTGTGGATCCCAACGCTAGGGTATGCAGGAAGATGGGATCCGGGGAATGCAGGTTGGTTCACTTTGGGGGGAAAAGACGGCCCCGACGGAGGAAGACTTTGTCCCTCGACCTTGGCCTTGGGTCTCGGAATCTGCGACAAGTCGGTTCTCGTTGGTGGTTACTGGTGCGGACCCTACCGGCACAGAGTTCGAGGATCTTGCAGCCCAAGGCTATCGTGCAGCCAGCAAGAGGAGAGAGTGTGAAGGATGATGTCTCTGAATATTTGCGTTTGGTGCATTAGTGTCCCGGAGCTGAAAAATGCAGGTGCTGCGGGGCTCACCAGGGGGCAAGGTGATCGAGATTTCGGCGGCGACGGAAAGCTGTCCCGATGTCGAGTTTTTGTGAGCGGCTGAAGTCCGAACTATCTTGCATGATGTATCATGTTGCCAAACCACACCCTCTTGACGATTGAGCAACCTGACCTGAGGCTGGAATCGACCGTTTCATACGTCGTTGTTTGTCACTTTTGAGCAAGGGTTTCGTGGAACACAAGACTCAAATTCCGATAGTGTAGCACAGAGATCTCCCGTTCGGACAACTACAACGCTCTCATATCAACACTGCCTTGGCATCGTTCGAGGAGTGATACCGTGGAAGACAACGCCTCATCTCGTCCCTCGCCCATGGCTCCTCTCGACTTCCAGCCGCCTACCACCAAGCCAATTCCTTGGATGGTTTCATTTCTTCGCGTTTGGAGCTGCCCTTGTTGTCCAATTCCAAGGTCCAGATTTGTCACTCCTTTAGGAGCGCTTACAATGTGCAATCGATACCTCCACGGAGCTGTTGAAGCGGCTACGGCCAACCAAGGTCGCAATAGGCTTGAGGAAATCTCACCAGGATATGTTCCCGTTCAGGGCTTGGCCCAGTTCATCAGTGCCTCCAGTTCCTTCGTGTCTACAGTCGCTCCTGGTGATAAATATCACGGGTTTGCAGCAAACCGCTTGCGGCGCCAATGACTCACTGTATCGAATCGCTCTGATGACTGTAGGACCCCCCTTTAGTTGTGGTCGAACAGAGCTCTGCACCGAGTCTTCTGTGGCTTTTTTTCATAAGCGATGGTTGGAGTTCTGAAATCAAGACAGTCTTTGAGTTTGTCGAACGTAGTTGCTAAACATGAAATTTTACGGCTGACACAAGGCTATCGATGTACTTGAAACCCGATCTGTTATCTTGCCTCGGCTGAAAAATGATCGTGCTGTGATTTTTGGATGAGATATATCGCAATCAGTGTGGAGCGACGGGTTGGACGAGTTTCGTGCCATCCAGGGCTCGCAGGGACCACTATGAAACGCAAAGTCGAAATGTAGAGAAATGCAATTAGCTTATAGTTATGTCTTGATCAAGAAGAAGGCAAGAGATGCTGCCCGAGATGTCTGTGCACGTCAACTAAACAACCTACCTTATCAATCTAAAATTCGATTGATCTCCTGGAAAGTTGCGCGTGAGACCGATTACTTAGCCTATATACCCAGTCTGATACCGTCTCGATGTGCCGAGTCTTGGAAGTTTTTGATCGAAGCTTGTTCAAATCTGGCAGGAGCTTGGACAAATGCTCTGTCGAGGTCAAAGAATCCCTTCTTTCTCTTCTCAGACGATGACTGGGGAATGATATACTTCATGTTACACAAGTCTGTGGCCATGTATTCGGTCTCGGACCGCAAACAAACAACGGGAAAGTAGATCATCAGTTCTGGCAACTGGACTTCAAACCGAGCCCTTAGGCAAGGAAATGTGTATCAAAGCTCTGAAACTCATAAGTCGCATTTAGCAACCACATTTCAGGGCCCACCTGATATACGGCGGTAAAACTTTTGGCGTTGTTGAAGCGTCTTGGATCATTCTTTGTCGACAGTATGAAGCTTTCCACCAACTCCAATGCCAGGAGGCAAAAACTCCTCAAAGTGCATCTCAGGGCTGATGGGTTGAATGTCGATGCGGCCGAACACGCACTTCTTGTTCAAGTCAAGAATGACAACCCGGCGGCACTACATCATTAATACAGGCTCGCATGTTTATCAGAAGGCAAACTAGATGGACCAGATGATACGGTAACGATAGTCAAATGATGACAAACTTGTGTCCTTGGCCGACATTTCATTACTATACAGAACAATATCCGGTGAGAGTTGAAGGTTTGACTATTCCGGTCCGTCTCTGAAACTTTGTAGCCCTGGTGACAATCAGCCCTGGTGACAACAGTCACCAGATCCAGACTAATTACACTCATATTCGGATTGACGAAGTCTTGGTCGTGGTTGAAGATGTGATGGCGAAATACAGTCCGATTCGTGAGTATGCCAACTGAAGTGAGGCAATCATGTGGTTGTGGGTATTAGAAATGCGGATAGACTGATGCAAAGTACACGTGTCTGGTCAGAATAACGCGCGCTGAGGATTGAGAAATAGGGGTTGGAAAGAGAGCGAGGTTAACCGCTCCTAATGTTGTACTCGGATTCCGGATGCCTAAAGGGTCGATCGAGTGGGAAGAATATCGAAGCCGAGCAGACTCGGGATGTAAGAGGGAAATACAAGATCATGTCCTCTACATTTTCGTACTCAATCCTCTCGAATCAAGATGCTACGGTCGGTTACTTTCTCGAGCATGCATGTCATTTTGAGGCCGAATATGTTGTGGACAGAAGAAACGTTACCGTTTCGTTTGGTATTAACTACAAAGACGGTGTGATATAGATCTCAAACTCAATCAAGCGAGCAGCGAGCACCATATCAAGTCGAACCCTAGAAAAGTGGAATGAATAAAGAGCCTGCCTGATAGCAACAACGCATCATGTTGATCAGTTTCACGTCGTAATAGATGCCTTGACTAGGAAATACCATCGCTAGCCTCAACTACTGGCGCCGCCGTTGGACATTTGTAACACTTCGCTGCTTATGTTCGTGGAATCTAGGTCTAGGTTTCGTAAGGGTTTTAAACGCCGGCGCCGAACGATTAATCACATGGATCAAGACTCGTCACACGAGAATGTTCATGAGTGGGTAACGGAAATGGCCTCCTCCAGGATGTCCAAACCCTGCTGGATCTCTTGCTCCGTGATAGTCAAAGGAGGCACGAAACGCAAAGTGTTGGTACCGGCGGTAATGATCAGCAGACCACGCTCACGGGCAGCCTTGACAATCGGTGTGGGGTCCTGTGTCAGCTGGAGACCGAGGATGAGACCACGGCCGCGGACCTCCTTGATCAACTCGGGGAACCGTCCGCGCAGAGAGTCGAAACGAGTCTTGAAGATCTCAGCCTTGGCGGCGACAGCCTTCTGCAGACCGGGGTCGGCGAGGCGGGAGACGATGTTGTGGGCCAGGCGGCAGGCGAGGGGGTTGCCGCCAAAGGTGGTGCCGTGGTCGCCAACCTTGATCTTCTCGGAGACGTTGTCGTTAACGATTGTGGCACCGATGGGGAAACCGTTGCCCAGCGCCTTCGCCGTGGTTATGATGTCGGGGTGGGCCTCCTTGGGCAGGTGGGTGTGCGCCCAGAAGGTGCCAGTGCGGGACAGACCACACTGGATCTCGTCGTAGATCAGGACGGCACCAACTTCGCGGCAGCGCTTGGCCAGAGCAATCAAGAACTCGTCCGTCGCAGGCGTGACACCACCCTCACCCTGGATGGGCTCGACGATGACCCCGCACGTCTTCTCGGTGACGGTGTCGTTGATAGCCGCGACGTCGTTGAAGGCGCCGAGCTTGAAACCGGGCAGCATCGGCGCAAAGGGGTCCTGGTACTTGGGGTTGTGCGTGGCGGACAAGCTGCCCATGGTCCGGCCGTGGAAAGCGTTGTTGAACGAGACGATCTCGTACTTGTCGCCTGAGGGCTGGCTGACCTTGGCGGCCTTCCTGGCAAACTTAATGGCGGCCTCGTTGGCCTCGGAGCCCGAGTTGCAGACGAAGACGGAGTTGGCGTCGTGCATGGCGCCCGCTTCGCGAGTCTTCTCGACCAACAACTTGGAGAGGGCGCCGGTCCAGGGGTTGTAGTAAAGGTTCGAGGCGTGCATGAGCGTGCTGCCCTGTGGTTGACGCGCCGCTGTCAGTATGGTAAAAATGACTCACGGCACCTCGGAGTTACCCACCTGCTCGGTCATGAGCTTGGTGAGCTCGGGGTCGCAGTGTCCCAGGCCATTGACGGCGATACCGGCGGTGAAGTCGAGGTATTGTCTGTTCTCAATGTCCCAGAGCAGAGATCCCTGGCCCTTCACGAACACCGGCGGCGGGCGGGCGTAGGTGGCTACCATGTACGGCGCATGTTCGCGTACGAGAGCGGCGCTCGCGGAGTCTTCGGTCGGGTCGGGGTTCGGTACAGAGGCCTGCTTCTAGAGAACAGCAGTGTCAGAATCTCGGCAACCCGAATTGCTGGATCTCAGGAACACCGACTGTGATGCTGCTCTTGACGTCCTCTGGGAGGCTCGAAGCGGCGGCGGTCGCAGAAGAGAGCGCACGAGTGTTGACGCGCGAGGCAACGGCCAAGCGCGGCTGGCACATGGCCAATTGCAGTCGCAGAGGAGCACGGAACGCCATTATGATATCTTGAAGAACAAACAAAAGCTCCGCAGGAAACAATGGTGGTGTTGAAGAGGAAAGTCACCGGGTAAAATTTGGGGCCGTTCGCGCATTGATCAACGGAGGTGACTCGACAAACTTGTTATCGATAAGACGCGCCGCCTCCGGTCGCTGGAGGGGCAGAGCCACTATTCCCGGCGGTACGTCCACTTTGATTTTAGCCCAGGAATATCCCTCCGATCTCGGCCAGCTTTGGATGAACTTCAAAGCCGTGAAACATCAATAGGCACTTACGGCGACCCAACGAAATCAGCCTCAGATACATCCCGGATTTAACTCAATACATACCACTTCGTGTATTCTTTGGTAGGTGTGTTCAATCTTCTGTTCATGGGTAGCCTGTTACTATACTTTGGTTGCCGCTCATATCGATGTTTGCCGCTGCTCCCTACATCCACTGAAGCGCCGAAACCACGTACAAGTTGCAAACATTGAGCCATGGGCACCGTAGTCGTTTTTCTAAATTCCACCGATGATCTCTATAATTCCCCTTTAATTTCTTGTATCAGATTTCGATGTCCAAATCGAGAAATGACGAACAGAGTTGCTCCCTTGGTGCTTTGATTATTCGTTAGCTTCCAGTTTTGCGCCTGTAAGCAGGCTATTGCTAACTTTCAGGACTGAGCGTTTAATCACCAAACTTCGTGTAACCACTGTCCGAAGAGATATCGAGTCCCGGCATACACTCTTGGTCTCCAGACGACAAGCGAGAGGGAGAGAGAGTAAGTTTCACAAGGAATTTACAAGTTAGTTAGACTAATGACTAACGACGAGGAACACTCTATATTTTATGTAGGTTAGGAATAGTAGCTTGCGCCTCATGGCGGACCCGACGGAATGACTGGAAACACGTCCGTTATATTCCTTATCCATGGATCAAAGCACTAAGCGCTGAGGTGGAAGCAGGGACCTCGATGTAGGATCTGCATCTGCGCTATTTTTGTGGGCGAAGGAGTAGCGTGTTGAACTACCGTAATATGCCCGACAGTCAAAAGCTTGTCAGATGTCAACAAGATACCCGGTACCGAGCTTATGGCCAACGGCTCGACGCTTCTCAACGTTGAGGTTTTCAGAACAGGGCCTCATGACATCCTTTTGCCCGTGGCTCTGGCCTCACAATGAGGCAATTCATGCAATGGCCACAAAGACTGGCTGGTAAACTTCACACCAAGCTCCGCTGCATCAAGTCGCCACCCTACTCATAAAATCCTGCCGAGATATCACTTCTTGTCGCCGAGTAACTCGTGCTTCGCCAGAAGATCATTCTCTCATACCTGTCGGCGACTACGACGAGTTACTTTTCGCGGCTGACCTTCCAAGTAATAATACCTTTGGGAGAGCTTTCTCAAAATTTCACTGACAGACCTCGGCAGGTATCCTTTTTCGATGCCTATAATCTATATACTGATTGCCTTTAGTCCTTTTTCAACCCAACTTTACCCGTCGTACGTAGCCCTAAGCCGCCAATCACAGCGCACAGCAGCATGAATGCAAACATAGTCCAGAAGCTTGCTCTTGATCCCTCCATGAGTGCTTCAGATGGCTTCATATAATCGTGTTCTTTGAACACTAGCGTGGAGGCAATTCGCATCACAGCCAGCCCAAACGCCGTGCCAAATTGGGCACTCGTGTTGAAGACGGCACCGGCGACAGCCTGCTTATCTTCGGGAAACACATCCGTGATAACGATGAGACCGACGGTAAAGAGAACATCAGCGTTGATAGGCATGAGGACCTGGGCGACGAAGGCGTTGGCCCAGTAGGTTGACTGGGGCTGAATGACAGCCATAAGTAGCGGTGCCCCAGCTGTCAGTATCGCAGAGACCGCAATAATCCACGCAGCGGGTATCTTATGAACGAAAAAGCCAGTGCTGAGGTTAAGAATCACGCCAGTGACCAAGATTGGAAGAATTCGGATGGCGGCCTGCAAAGCGGGCAAATGCCGAATCTCCTGAAAGCTTCATGGTGTCTGCCCAATGAGGGTCAGGGGGAAGCGCAGGAGGCACTTACAACAAGCTGGCGAATGGCTCGAGTGAATTCGGCACAGCGAACGACATTGCAATGGTCGCGCAGACACTTGTGAATGACGTGTTCGTCCAGAAGGAGTTGGGAATAAGTGCCGGCCTCCCCGCACCGACCTGACGATGCATCCACCCAATGAAGAAAGGCAGTGACAACACTCCGAGACAGAGAAAGGCAATGGTCCCCGGTTCCTGAATCCGATATACATTTGTGCTGATGCTTCTGGGGAGACAGTCAGCCTCGAGTACGCTTCAACTAGCGGGTATATGAGCAACATACGCAAGGAAGTAGGACAAAAATGCCATGAATGACGAGCCCAGCAAGGCACCGAACCAGTCTACCTTCTTTCGTATGCCATCAAAGGTGCCTTTGGTAGACCCAAGGGGCGCATCCTTGGGGAGAGAGACGAGGCCGATTGCAGCGAGCATGATAGCGAACGCTCCATAGAGATACCATCCCGCTCTCCACCCGATCGTGTCAACCAGGACACACCGCCTAGGACCAGCCCGAAAGAGAACCCCAAAGGCTGACTCAGTCCAAGGCACGAAAAGGCAATATTCCGCCCTCTTCCCCTGGGCAGAATCCTCGTAACGATTGCCACCGAACTAGCAAGGTGAAGCGCCAGCCCGACGCCCTGCACCGCCCTCATGGCCACGAGCTCCTCACCGCGTTGTGCCAAGCCGCACCCCACCATGAGGATGCCACAGGCGAAGCAACCAACCAGGTCGATCGTGCGCGGCCCCAAAACGTCTGCGAGGGAGCCACCCAAGAGCAGGGTCGCCGCGGTCGCGAGAGAAAAGGCGGATGCAGGCCAGAAAGCCAGGGATTGGGGTAAACGGAGGTCGTCGGTCATCTTAGGCAGGCCAATTACAACGAGTCCATTGACGGCGCCAAACGCGAAGTTGACACTCGAGAGCTGAAACGTCACTGCGACCTTTTGCAGGCGGGAGGCTGGCTTGTCTTGGTGATGCTCATTGTCACCAGAGTCAAGGGCCGTGACTGCGGCCGTCATAGGCAGTTGCTGTAAGACAACTTGTGTCTGCGTCGTCATTATAGTGGGATATCCTGGAATTTTCGAAGAAGTTAATATTGCCTCGCGCGGATCCGTGTCACCTTACAGCCCAAGCAACTCGTAGCATTGGGAATTTTAAGTGCTGGATGTTTGAGGTGCACGATGTGGAAGTCTAGATATAAGACCATGTAAGACCAACTACAAGGCGGGATTGACAAGACATGCAGGGTGCGGAAGGCGGGATTGACCACACGCGTCGAGGCACAGGGCCAACCGCGATTTGGCTCATTAGATGCTGTGGACTGAATACGGACTCCTCATTATAGCAGTCTTGGCTCACTGAAAGGCTCTGTTCGATAAGCTGATAAGGGGGTTGTGTAGCGACTAACTTGGTACGGATAGTGTGCAGGTCACCAACGAGCGAGTGGGCTTTTCGCTGCAATCAAAATTTGAGGGGCATGTTACTGTGGAGCTGCAAGGCTTAAACTCAAAAGTGTGTAGGAATGGAGCCGCAGCCCGTCCGTCTTACTCTGTTGTTTCCCTCGCTCTACTATGTAGGTATGGTTGTCTCGGGGCCCGGTGTTGTCCACAAAGCCGGATGGCATCGGGATTCCCACCGCTCGTGACTCGTCAGGTGCAATGTCAAGGAGTGACCAGTATTGTTCCTGGAGAAGCGCACCCGATCCCGGGGTCCAAAGAACGACCAAGGGCCCTGCGGCAGCAATCTCCAGTGGAGTTCGTCAGCGGGGAAACAGGAGCTGGCAGCGCTAGAAGCGACAACCGGCAGATGGTGATTGGCCATCCTCGGCGTCGGATCCGGTGTGGGTCCCAATGGGGACTAGCGCCGGAGACCGTAGTGCCCGCGTGCCCCTCTACCCCGTGCGGGTCACGCTCTCTCTTTCTCTTTCTCCCTCAGAGTTCGACTCGAGCCTGGCGCTGGGCCCTCTTCACATGTCAGCTGCGCCCCCAAACAACCAAACACACGTCACCATCCCACCTCAGAAGCCAGCAATTGAACCGAGCCACCAGGCAATCGACGCTTTCACGTTGAAACATGTGCCGCCGATACCCTGGCTCGGGACCCTCTTTCGTGGGGAGCCTCTTCTCCCATTGTCGTCGTCGCTTCTCCTCCTGATACAGTTTTCCTCTTTGACAGCTCCTCCCATTCCGCTAGATCCGTGCCGAAACATCGTCGTTCATTCATTCCTGTCAACATCCTCTCTTCTGGCTCCTCGCCTGTAGCTTTTAGCCCCGTCCCCCTCCCGAAACGTACGGTTCCAAACAACTGGAGCACCTCCGGCTTCTGTTTTAAATCACCAAAAACACAGGGTGGCGGTCCGTTCTCTCGGGCACTTCGCCGCTGTTGTTCCTCCGCCAAGCGCGTTCCCGAGCCCGGCCACCTTGCCATGGCCTTTTAGCCCCGAGCTATCGCATTACTCGCGCTGCGCCGTCCCGTCGACGAGGTCAACGCCAGCTCCGTCCCAGCCACGACCTCGTGGTTTGTGCTGTTGCTTGGTCAGCTCCCCTGCCCTCGGCTGTCCTCGGTATCTAGGTCTACGGCCTTGCGACGGAATTTACAAACACTCGAATTTCCTCTTGTGCGACAATCCTATTTCGCTGCCCCCGATACGTAGTATCCCTCAGTCGCCATGATAGATCACGTCCTGGGAAGGCCGTCGGTCAAGTCGCGCCGCCTCCAAGTGCTGGCGGTGCTGGCTTTCTGGTCGGCATATATGTTCAGGTACGTGAAGCGACGCCGAGGAAGGCGCGGGATTCTCGTCGCCACAGTGTACTGACGAGGAGATTTAAAGAGGCCATCCCCACGGCCCGCCTGTGATCCGGTTCCTCTCCAAGCTCACGACGAAGCGCCTCACGACATGGCAGACGGTCGTCATCACCATGATCTACCTCTACGCTGCCCGCCATTTCAGCACCCTCGTCGGCCTCGCCAGTCCCGAGCCCATGGCCAACATGTACGATGCCACCTACTTCCGGGCCACATGGATCTTGACCGCGTTGGACGCCGGCTTCTGGACGGCTATGAAGATTCGTGCAAAGTGGCTGCGTGACCTCGCCAGCATCGTCTTCTCCGTTTTTTACATGTTCGCTGCCGAGAAGGCCGACGAGAAGGTGCGCAAGGTGCGCGGCATGTTGACCGTCGAGCACTTGCGCGTGTCCTGGGACAAAGGAACGACGCCGTACCTGCGCTTCTTCCAGGGTCTCATGCGACCCCGCTTCTCTCGCTGGCCACCGCGCGCGATCCGCATCCCGCGGCCGGCGGGGAGCGACTACAAGGAGCCGGTGTCGGCTTGGCTCTACTTCGATGGCCCATTGACGGACCTCGCACGACATAATCGAATTGTGTTGGATATCCCCGGCGGTGGATTCGTGGCCATGGATCCCCGATGCAACGATGACAAGCTGTTTGCATGGGCGTCCAAGACGGGAATGCCGGTCCTCAGTCTGGACTACAAGAAGGCCCCCGAGTTCCCTTATCCCTACGCACTGAACGAGTGCTTCGATGTGTATACCACACTCATCCGTAGCAAAGGAAGGTGCATCGGTATGTCCGGGAGGGAGACACCCAGGGTCGTCCTAACGGGCGACAGTGCCGGCGGCAACTTGGCGACGGCAACAACCCTCATGATCGTCGAGCGGACGTCAGTCCCCATGCGCCGATACTCGAACACCGGAGATCTACCGCTGCCCGACGGACTGGTTCTCTTTTATCCGGCGCTCGACATGAACATCGGGAACTGGATGTCGGACGATCAGATGTCGCTGATGAAGGACAGGAGGCTAAGGAGCACCAACCAGTCCATTATTAGGAAGAAAAGCATGCAGTACAACGACCTAGTCGGCACGCCACACCATTCCGACGACGAGGAAGACAGCTCGAACAAGCAATCAGCCGAAATGACGGCCAAGGAGGTTGAGATTGCAACGCAGCAAGCCCTCGTCAGCCCTCACCCTGAATACTCGCATGGCGGACCGCAAGGTCCTTCCACTACACAGTTTTCGAATTCGGACGTCAAACGGAAACAAAGCACATCACACCACTCGGAACCCCTACGGACCCGCCTTGCCATGTCTTCCATGATTTCATACTTCAACGATCGCGTACTCACCCCTGAAATGATGCGCGCCATGATCATTCTCTACATCGGCCCCCACAACCGCCCCGACTTCAGCAAAGACTACCTACTCTCCCCAGTACTGACCCCCGACTTCCTCCTCGCCCGCTTCCCCAAGGTCTACTTCCTCACCGGCGAGCGGGATCCTCTTGTCGACGACACTGTCATCTTTTCTGCACGTCTGCGCAAGGTGAAAGAGTCCATGTTCGACCAAGCCCGCTCCGAGCGCTCCGACTTTGGCGACGGTCTCGAGCCCGTGTTCAACCCCAAGGACGTCGCCGAAGTGATGTTGATTCCCGGCATCTCCCATGGCTTTATGCAGTTCCCCACGGTCTATCCGCCGGCGTGGAAGCACTTTGAGAGGTCTGCGGAGTGGATCATGGAGATCTTCGCTTCTGCCGACGCGACCCGTGAGCGCGAGAACCGCGGTCGTCGGCGGGCCGGTGGACCGATGACGAATGGCAACACCGAAGGGCGCCATCACACCCGCACCGAGTCGAGCGGCGATGAGGACCGTCCGTTAGAGATTGGCATGACACGGGCCAACCGGAAGAACACGTTGACCAAGGAGCCGCAGGCCATGGACGAGGGCGAGTCGATTGTTGACAAGAACGAAGGCAGCGGCAAGAAGAAGAACGGACGGGCCAGAGGCGCGAGCAAGAGTGCCGGTACGAGCTTGGTGAAGCTCAAGAGTACAGACGACTTGCTCGGCAGGAGGATGCAAGGTCTCGCTGGTGGTCTGACGGGTGTAGGGGGACAGGAGTAAGCGGAGATGCAGTTGTACTTTTACGACGATCAGTATCCACCATGATTTAGGCGTGTCCAGTATTTGGGGACAAGACCCTGTTGTACACATGTTGGAGTCTTACCGGGTGGCTATAGATTGCCTGTAGATTGGATTCGCTAACGAAGCTGTACACAAGACTGGTAACACCATTTTCAACATACCCATGTTCTCATTTAGCCGTGTCAGGTGCCTGTTGCGGTCCTGATCTTTTCCGAGCTTTACTCCACAAACAATCACAGAGCATATTATCAACGCGGCCACCTCCGAGAAGTCTCACGAGACGGTGCCCGTTTCTGTCTTTGAGCTTCGCGCTAGAGAAGATACCGAAACCGAAGTGGATTCAAAGTTTCCATGCGAAATCTCCTTCCCAGCGCAAATGCCCAATGACCTACAGCCAGCGCTGTGGGAAAACTTGGCGTCAAATTCTCAGCGAGACTGTGACTCCGCGAACAGAGCAATGCCAAGCTTGGTTCTGAACCGCGTCCTGAAGCTCTCGCAGGCTTGCCCGCGCAAGTCTCTGCGGCCGGCCTCGCGCGAATATGCCCTCTCCAGCACGCAACGTAACTCCACGAGGGGCATGTCTGTATGGAATCAAGACATCCGACCTCGGTCACCCTCAACAGGGCTCAGAGTCGTAAGACCAGCCCTGGCTGAACATGTTCGGCGAACACCAACTTGATCGTGTGCGCGGTCTCTGGATAGTCTAAAAGCCGATGCGCGCATCTCGCTCCCCGCGGTGCAGAACCGAGGAGACTTTGACGTGTCAGACGTTTCTGAGACGCCGCAAGACATCCGCGTTGCCTTCGGGCTTCCTTGGGCGAGGTATCCAGGGTGACTCCGCTGGGGCGTTTGCGAAAGACTTTGTATGATTTCGCTAATGCCCATCCCAAATTATTGCAGTAGTTTACGAGGGCGTGGAAAGGAGAAAGGGCCGGAATAGACGCGTGACGGCGTCGTCCTCGTGATAAGGGCTTTGGAGCTTACCTCCGTTGAAAGTGAGCCTCATTCACCGACAGGACGGTGTAAGGATTGGTATGATTCTGCTGTTCTTCTATTGCAAACAGAAGATCCCCAGGACCAGGCGCTCCAGCAATTGGGAGCTCTTTTAATACCGGGAACTGATCGGCCAACTAAAGCGAACGTACTGATGAGGCATTTTAATTTTACATTAATGGCGTTATCGATCCTCAAGCCTAGACTCTTCTATTGGAAAACATCGAGCGTGCCGGCGAACAGCTGAGCTCTCCTCGGCGTGAAACCTGATGGTCTGGGCGATAACCATATGTTCGACGCCTACTTTTAGCTCGGGCCCAAGGGAGGTGACTATCACACGAAGTGTACAGCCTTCTTCGCCTGCCCGATGGTCCTTGGCGCCTGGTAGATGGCCGTGACGCAGGTGTCTGGCTTTACTGGCACGTCGTGGGGAAGCGGAGGATGCCTTCCTTGCTCCCAAAACCGACGCTTTGGTGAACTCTAGAGCAAGTAACCGAGCCAGGGCGCGCAACCCCGGTAATGCAGAGACGACAGAGGTGCTCACCGGGCCTGGGAACCCGGAATCAGTGTTGGAGACCTTCACTTTTGAGCATGTGGCACTTGGTCGTCGTGGAGATGCTGGGTGGGAATATGGCGCCGGGTTTCCAAGAACGTGAGATTCATGTTCAATGGCACAGCGGTGCTTTTGAACTTTCGGGCATTCGACACAGGCCTCTAAGCATCGTTCACGTGTAGTGGAAAGCGACTGGGGGAGGATTTTTTCTATGCCAATAACTACTCGTGCCTGCAAATAACTCTGCTCGGGCTGCCAGCCGTCGTGGGGCAGGAGATATCGTAAAATGGACCAAGTTGAAGAACTACTGAATTAGCCTGGTGCCAACAAATAAATTGACGCATTTTCGGGCTTTAAACTCTGGCGAGCGACATTCAATAAACCGCATACTCTTTTTCATTCGACTACTGTGAACCTGAACATGAAGCACCGCCAAATGTGATAGAACGTAATAGCTAGGCCATGGCCTTCAGGCTTTTCCCCAACTTCCTTCCAGAGGCCCGGAGTCGTGCTTCCAAGTGATACAGGTGCAAGAGCACTCTTCTAGATGTATCAGTCAGCCCGGTCTCGTTGACAGCTTGTCGCGAAGAGGAACGAACCTGTGCTGAGGTGTACATACAAAGTACGGCCGACAGGCGTTTCCATGACTACCACGCTTTTATCCAGCACAGCATCCGTAGCTCTCGCTGGCGAAGCGCTCATCATTGCACCCAGTGCACTGACAGGTTTGGCTCGGGACGTCTACGCGGCAGTCGCCCCGGCCGCAGGAGGAAGGAAACCCAGAATTGGGGTCCCAGCAGTTTTGGGCGGCGGCGAAGGTGGCCATGGCTGCAAAGACGACGGCGGTGAATAACTTCATCTTGGACGCTGGGTGCTGGTTGGTTGAGCTGTCGAGCGTAGACAGGACAGCCGGGAAAGAAGGAGGCGGGCAGCGCTTTTATGAAATTTTGGCAGTTATTTCGATACCTGAATGAGTGGGAGTGATTTGAACATCTTTCGGGAAGGTGCCATCTGATGTGTGCCGTCGCGGGCTGCTCCGGCTTGTTAACAGCGTGGAGTTGAGGACGAGATAAACACATCCCGCGGCGGGCTACTCCGGACCGCCGAGAGTGCTATATGCCCAACCCCGCCGAACCAATGTATCCTGTCCTGCGACCCGCGGACTTCTTGCTATAGTTGGAAATCCTCCGTATTTGCGTCGGTGTATGGTTACATCTCGGCGTGTATACAAGGGTGAGATCTTCATGTATCCACGTACAATCGTGCCATGAGGATCTGATAAGCATCACGCATCTGTGCCCTGCTTTGTAACCTTTACCAGGCGTAAACCCCAGAGTGGCGACGATTCCGCCAAGGTCTAGGTCGCATCGGCGGTCGCTATCTCCACACCCGCAGCCGCGCGGTAGCCCAAGTCAACAGACGTTGTCAGAAGCCAAAGTACCAAAGATGGAGACTGTCGGACCGCGAGAGCCGCTAAGCGAATGATAGCAGATATCAGATGACCAGTTGTTCAATATTCATCTTTTGATAGATGGAAAATCTCTCACATAAGGCCGTGTGACACTACTCATTGTGATCAATGGCTCGTTTATGGGCCCCTCGATATCGGCGGTTGACGTTGAACTGAGGCATGGCATTTCTTCACTGAGTTGTAAACCACGCCTGTCCAATGTTTTCCTCAATATCGCCCAATTTTGTGTAGCGCTTACTCCAATTATATATGGGTATGCTGAAAAGGACTCGGTCTCGATTCGCGTACATATGTAAGGAAATAATGTGGTTGATACCCGCAAATTTAAGAAGAACAACCTGATATCCATGCTACCAAAGGAGAGTATCGACAAGTACTTGTTAGTAGATGGGTGTGGTCACGTGCATGTTGTCAAAGAGTTGGACGATGCCAGGGTTAATTAACTCCGTTGACGTTTACTTGACCAAGCCACACGAGGTTGATACGCTGTTACTACACTCGACTGGATCTGCCATCCGTCCTCTACGGTGTCACGCATGGCTCAGGGAGAATGCATCATGTTATGGACCCCTTGGAATTTTAATCTTTCTTGAATGAGAAAACAATTATCACGGTACACTGATTGAGAAAGGTTCGACTCGTCGGCATGAGTTGTGACAGTGGTATAAAGCTTGATGTTGTGGAGCCACCTGTGGGTTGCGAAAACACCATCCGCTATGGATAGGGTACTTAGATTTTTAGAACGGACCCAGTGTCAACATCCAACAATAACCCGCCTTGCTAGCTCAATCGGTAGAGCGTGAGACTCTTAA
Organism: Colletotrichum coccodes; assembly: GCA_020466075.1. Taxonomy (NCBI): domain Eukaryota; kingdom Fungi; phylum Ascomycota; class Sordariomycetes; order Glomerellales; family Glomerellaceae; genus Colletotrichum; species Colletotrichum coccodes. The sequence goes on from JAIMZG010001071.1 coordinate 17,800, forward strand.
TCTCAAGGTTGCGGGTTCGACCCCCGCGTGAGGCTCAAATCCTCACCGCGATTGGCATAGCCACTCTCCGGGTTACATCTTTTGCCTATCTATTTTTTGGGGGGGGGGTTCCATCATCAAAATTTATCACATATGTCTGTTTCAACTTCACGTGGCGCATGTAGGTATGCAAGTAACTGTGAAGGCCTTCGTCGTTGTAGTTGTGAAAAGCATCAAAAGAGCTTGTCGTGTTCCCGAGCAGCTAAACAAACCCTCGCTCGCCCTGAACCTCCACCCCTCTGAACTCGTACCACCGGTTCCACTCCTCGTCTGCTAACAAATCCTCCGCAATCTCCGTCTCGACCACCACCGTGAACTCGACCCCCTCGTCCGCGCCCGCCGGCGAGCGCGCCGGGTACACCGTCATCATCCCCTCCATGACCCTGTCGGTGAGCCAGCGGAAGCCCCGCGGCCGCGCAAAGCCAAAGTCGACGGCGTAGGGGTCCGTCTGGCGCCAGTCTGTGACGAGGAGGCCCATGGGCGGGTAGGCGTCGGCGGGCGTGTAGACGGACCTCTTGTCGCGGACGTGGGAGACGGCCTGGAGGGCGAGGGACATGGCGGAGGGGGTTGCGCTGTTTGTGAGTTGGCGGATGTACCTAGATGAAACAGGATGAATGAGTAGCTGTTCTTTCGAGTAAAGGATGACGGAGATGGGAGAGGGGGAAGGCCGTTCAAGGGGATCTCACCAAGCCAGCTTCGTCAACGGCGCATCCGTCGTGACCTGCCGCACCGTAAGCTGCGGCACGTCCGACATGATGCTCAGGGGGCCGTAAATCACGTTGCCCTGCATCCGCGCCGGCACCGGCGGGTCGCGGAGTCGTCTGCGCATGTCGACGGCCTCGCCCCAGACCAGCTTCTCCTCCGGATCCGGCCGGTACAGCCTCGCCTTGTGCCTCGACAGCACTCGCCAGACGTGCGCGACGTGCGCGTCGTAGCTGGAGACCCAGTATCCCCCGTCTCTCGGGCTCGCGAGACGCTTCAGCTCCGAGGCCTTGCTCGCGGGAAGGTGGAAGAGCAGCCTGGCGCCGGGTCTTCGGGCGGGGTGTCGCGGGGGCAGGCCCCGGGCCGGTCCGTCGACGAGTTGGTCTTCGGGCGGGGCGGGACCGTCGTGCGGGAGAAGTCGAGGCAGGCCGGGTCCCAGGGCCGGAAGAGAGGCGCCGCGTGGCGCCCGTCGACGGCGGCGGGAGAGCCCCAGATGGCGGCGCAGTTCTCGGCGAGCTGGCGGAGCTGGCCCGCCCATCCCACGGCGTCGCTGGCGTAGTCTGGTGCGTCATGACGAACACCAGGCCGCCCCTGACGAAGGTCGCCTTGAAGTAGGCGGCGCTGGCGAGATGGTCCTCGCGCGGGTCCGCGGGGGCCTGGTGGGACTTCGGGCGCCGGGGTCGCTCGGCGCACCACGGTCCCGGACCTCCGGCCCGCGCGAGGAAGTGCTGGCTTTCGAGCTCGTCGAGCGAGGGGACCTCGCCCTCGTACTCCGGGCCGTCGAGGTATTCGCAGTGAAACTCGACGGTGCTCTCCCTCTTCTTGTGGAAGCACAGCCCGTCCCCGTCGGGGTGGTCGGCGAGGACGCCGCATAGTTGGCGACACTGGCTCAGGGTGATCTCGAGGCCGCACTTGAGCACGTCGACGATGGACGACTTGTGAGTCTGGCTTGGGAGCCTGAAGTAGAGGGCGTAGTTGCAGTAGATCTGCGGGACGCAGTGGTCCATCGTCGACAGCTTGAAGTACTCGTCCGCCGGGTCCGACTCCCACCCCGCGGGGCGCAACGTGTGGATCTGGAGCGTCGGCTCCTTGGATAACGTTTTGTGAGGCATCTCGACAGGGTAGCCTTTGGGATACACGGAATAAAGCTGAGGAGTGGGAGTCTGAACACCAGGGATGGTATGGATGAGCTACTACGGACCGTACCTCACTTTATGGTCGGCTGGCCGAGGGAGCGCCATACTTGGGACTTGTCTTTGGCGATTCACGTTGCATTGTTTGCTACTCAAACTCTTTCTTCAGCAGCAAACGATAGAACCATTGCTGTTTCCGTTGGGCTCATCCTTGGTCTTGGGACAGGCTTCGGGCCTTGGAACGATGATTGTTTGCCTCCGCGACTTCGCGAACTGGTGGGCCGTCATCCTCGAGATCGGCGGCCACTGCTTCCAGGGACGAGATGTTTGCTCTCTGGCAATTTAGCAACGGCGCGGAAGATCCGAGGCGGCAACCACAAGCAGAATCCGGGTTTCCTGAGCGGGTGAGGAAGTCGCTGGCTCTGGTCCACCCCCTGGGTTCTGGCTTACAAGGTTAGGTCCCGGAGGCTTGATGAATTCAGCAGGGAATGGGGATTGTTTGCCAACCTCCAACAAAGACTGGGCATTCCTCCACTAACCAACACGAGACTAGAAGGCTCTTGAGCGGTATCTGAGGGCGTCGTGTTTGCATTCAACACGCATGTCGTCTCCACCCTGATTTCAATATTGTTTGTTCAAACCAGCCATGTTTGCCCGGTATCTATAACGCTGTCAGCTTAACGAATTGATCCTGATAGTCAGGTAGGTGATTAGACATCGGCTTGGATTACAACGTGCTGCCGTGGCGCCCTTGTGGCCTGCGTGGTTGCGCGCAAGGAGGATGGGTCCAAGTCACGTTGGTCACCCAGGCTTCATTGAATCGTGGCCGTCTTTGATGGGAGTCGGGGCGGCGCTGTGAAGAAGTAGGGAAAGGGAAGACAGTGATAGCAGGGGAACAATTATTAGCTAGCATCGGGGTAAACCTCTCGGACAAGGAGTGTAGCTGGCCATCTCAGCTGGCCATCTTTCGGCTACGGAATGTGATGTCGTGGGACACCGACGAGCCATGGCCGATCACACAGTTGACTAAGCAGACCAGGGCGGGCAGTCGTCTCGGCCTTCGCTATCCTTCTGCTTACAATGAAAGTACTCGCTTGGCATCGAATGGCGCAATATGAGAGAAAGAACAAGAAATAAAAAGTGGTATCATTTCAATGCTAGTAAGTTACCCCAAGAGGTTGATGAAGGGCTCCGGCCACTTGCCCATCAGCAGGGGCCGGTCACCAAGCCGGCCGCTCACCGGCGCTAGGATCCTCAGCTTGCGCTTCTCCTTGTCAACGTCGGCTATGTACACGTAGCCCATTACGTTGGCCGTCCTGATTGTCTCGGGCGAGTCCTTGACCGAGGCATACACGATGGCGAGGGTCCAATGCGCCATGAGCTGGCTCGGGTCGAGGCGCATGAGGCCGCTGTCGGAGCTGTCGTACATGGAGTCTGATGTTTGGTCAGTATGGGTGTCCATTGATGAGTGCGACGCTTCGTGAATACTCACAATCGCCTATTCTGAATATGGCCAGGCTGTCAAAGTCGACTTGCTGTGTAGCGGGACTCAGAGTCTGGCCGATGCTGCCAAAGAAGTACTCTTTGATGGATGCCTCGCATGCTTGCTGCATGAACCCAACGTCGCGTTCCACCACACCCTGTGATTTTTCGAGGAGAAGAATGCTGTATTGTTCTCCTAGGCTAGTCCTCTCCGTCGAGAACCGCGCCAGGACCTCCGCGTTGAGATTGATGAACCCAAAACGATGATGATGTTTACTGGTAGAGGTCAGCACGAGGTGGTCTGCAAGGCTTCAAACAGAGAATCATTACCTGAAAGCTCGTCCACTACGTGAGCGAGAATATCCATGCCGACCTTGCTCTTCTCGGTTACGGCCGAGGTATCGATGATCATGCCGGAACTCTTCACCTCGAGATCCTGCCCCAGCCTCGACGTCACCGTCGCCGCCATCTTGCTCACCAGCTCCTGGTACTTCTTCTGGTCCTCTTCCGCGCTGGCGTGGCCGTAGTAGTACACTAACGGCAGCTTGACCGGCACCTGGCTCGGCCCGCTCGTCGGTGTCGTGCCCCAGCCGTCGACGGCTTCGACATCCAGCACGGTACCGAGGACACTCGCGCTCAGGGTCCCCGGCAAGCTCAGCATGCCCTCCTTGGGATCCGTATTGACCACCAACGGCTGCGCGCCGACCCTCGTGGCGTAGCTCGTCAGCGTCCGCACCAGGCTCGTCTTGCCCGTCGTGGGTGGTCCGCAGATAGCGATCCGCGGCCCCTCTCTCCTCTCGGCGGCTGCGCGCTGGCGCATGGCGGTGAGCTGGAAGTGGAGGTTCAGGATCGAGTTGGCGGGCGAGTCCTGTGGCTTGGCGTACTCAGCGAGAAACTCGTCGGACAGGCTGCCCTCGACCTCGAGCTCGCAACCCTGGAGGGTGAGGATCTTGGACTTGACGCCGGCGAAGGTGTAGGCGTGCTGCAGGGCGAGCTCGGTGCCATCCTTTTCTGCGGTGCCTGAGAGGAGCTTCAGGGTGATGTGGGTGTCAAAGGCGACTTCGAAACGCCATTCCCAGAAAGGCTGGAGACGGATTGTGCGGGTTTGGTTTGCGGTCGTCGGTTGCTGTTAAGGCGATGGTGAGTCTGCGGTTTCTAGTATGGGGGCCATTCGATGGGGGGAAAAAACCTACTGGCGCCACAAGGTGGCCCAAACCGGGGATAGACATGTTGGCTATCTGTTGGTCATGGGTTAATGAAGGGGTTCGTCTCGAGTACTTTGACTTCTTGCAGAGTCTTGTGGGCGGTAGGGAATGTAGAGTCGACACTCGACTAGTCGCGTGGAAATGTTCTGAGACGCGCCTGAGTGTGAAGATGGAGCTTGACATCACAAAGTAAGTTCGAAGGGGATGGTCCGTGCAGAAGCTTCCATCGTTTGGCGGGGGTTTATTTGGCGGGGCTTGGTTCGAGCGCGTCACTGTTGCAGGTGTGCGACGTTCCTGCATTCTCCTCTGGGCTCGCTACCGTCTAGAGCACTCTCTTACGAAACAATTGATCTGGTTTATAATGCAAAACCGTAATTCATCGAGCGCGCTTCAATTGTGTGGTAGAAGTAACGATAAATTAGAATGACTGAAGACTACGTTCGTCGCTGTCCCTCCTCTGCCCTCTATTTCTCTCGTCATCTTTACCTCTGTCGATGTCTCCGCTGTCTTGGGTGCCGGTCTTTAGCCCTCCGGTGACAAAGTGAAAAATGGACGGGCAGAGATACCAACCGTGGCCAAAAGAGAAAATGACGAGACCAGCATTCTGACTTTCTTGACAGTGTTGGAAGCGTTTCTAGTCAGGCAAGAACGACCGCCGAGAAAGACAAAAGCGCAACTCGCATGACTAGAGCAGTTGCAGCGCCAGATCCATCCAGGTCGGTGCTGGTCCAAGGGTCCACCCTGTCGCCCCTCAGGAACACCGGGCCACTTCGGACCCCGGCCCTCTCCGTAGCGGTCTTATGTTCTTCCGGGTCAGCCAATCAGACTCCCAGCCTGCTCCCGACTGCATCATTACGCAAGCCCCCACGCCGCCCCAGCTCCGCCACAGCCCACTGGCTCGCCGCTGCCTGCACCTGATGACCTCCGACCTTGCACCGGAGGCCTTTGGCACCACAACGTCACCTTACTTGCCCATTCCACACGTTACCTCCAAAAGCCCATTTCAAAAGGCGACACCCTGAACAACAACTTCTACATCTCCCCAAACCATCATCTCATACGAACCTACACAGACATTGAAATGTGTTCCGCAGACATCTTCCTCGGCCTCCTGGCCCTCCTCTTCCCGCCTCTACCTGGTACGTTCCTTCCTGCCCCGCATCGCATTCCACATCCCCCCGGCCCGCGTCGCATATGATGACATCCACCTCAAAACCACAAAATACTAACATGCGAGACCAGTTTGGGTGAAGCGCGGCATCTGCTCGGCAGACTCTCTCATCAACATCCTCCTCTGCCTCCTAGCTACGTACGTCCCCGACTGTCTCACTCCGTGCTGCCGCACAGAAGCTCCCGGCCGCTAATGCATACCTTTCGCAGATCCCCGGCCTCATCCACGCCTGGTACATCATCGCCAAATTTCCCGAGCCAGACTACGAGTACGAATCCGTCCCCCAGCAGGACCGCGAGGGCGGCCGCGTCACCTACGTCTTCGTCCACGGCAACGGCCACGGCCCGCACAACCAGCAGCCCCAGCAGCAGCCCCGTCCCTCGCAGCACAACAACAAGGGCAACGTCAGCTACGGCACCACGAACAACAACGCCGCCGCTGGCGGCTCGAGCAGACCCCAGCCTCAGCAGCACCAGGGTGCTGGCGAAGGTAGCAGCGACGGCGCTGTGCCGCCTAGCTACGCCGAGGTCGTCGCTGGTGACAACAAGATCCAGACTCGGGATTAGATTGGTTGACAAATGGGCGGCGCCGGGGTTCAGTAGGCCCCGAAGCTTCCCTAGACTCTTCTCCTGTAGCCAGTCGGCATGTCAGGCTGTTGTATTTGTTTGTGTAAATCGGTTTCGAATTCACTGGCGGAGTTTGGACTTTTTGGAATGAACAGCTTCGCCAATTGGAGTTGGGGAAGTCGACGAGCTGCTACGATGTGCACGAGTTTACGCGAGACACTGGTGCGAATTATCCACTGCATCATTCATATAGTATATTATCCGAATTCTCATCCATGGTGGGGTATCTTAATCTCGTCTTTCCGAAACGCCGGTTCCTTACCAACGATGCTCTAAAGAATCCCATTTGATTATCCTTGTTGACGCCCAATCCCTCCATGCTGTACCCTTGGCTCCTAGAAGGTATTGCGAGCCTCAAGAACCTTCTGGTTTCTCGTCGGTTGCATTGCCCGTGCTCTCTTCCTTCACTTTCGGCTTTGCGGCCGAAGCGGGAGGGCGGTCATCGGGCACGGGTTCCTTGAAGTGCTGCATGAGGTTCTGGGGCAGGAAGGTGTGCCACGCGACGAGCACCAGGTGAGCGTGCTTGATGAACTTGATGCCGATGTTGAGCTCGCAGACGCAATTTGCAACTTGAATCCGGGCCGGAGTCTCATCAAGATGGCATCGTCGAGAAAGAAAGTCTCCTCCGTCTCGGACAGCCCCAAGTCGTCTCCATGGTCATAGCCGTCTTCGATCAGGCAAGGCTTCGCGGTTATGGTACCAACTGGCGCGAATGGCCCTCCTCTGTCCAGGCCAATGCTGCGAACGAGCTTGCGTGACTCGATCGTCAGACGATGGACGGAAACCACCTCCATGCTGCAATCTTCCTCGCTGATTATCTTGATGGACTTATTGCCCAAACCCTCCATGACAGCATCGTACTGCTTCTGATTTCCCGCCATCGCCATCGCAATTTTGAAGACGGCCTGGGGGACGAAGTCCTTGGGTCTCTGAAACTCTTTCTCCCCAAAGAAGTAAAAGTCCTCGCAGAAGAGCTCTGACAGTGCCAGATTAAACTCACCGGGGAAGCGCAGGAGCGCCTGGTGAGTTAAGGGCAGGTCGACCTTGGCCGTTTGGCAAACAGCGAGGGCTTCCTTGACGTTGACGTCGTACTCGGGGCACACATCGTGCTGAAGAACATAGGTGAGGAAGTTTTCCAGCACGCCGATAGCTTTGCCCATTTGTGCGTAATCCCAGGCTGTCATTATGGGAAGATTCTCAGACAGGAAACCCGCAGCGACACCGGCGAAGTCGACGTCCCAGCCATCGGGATCGTTGTCGTTGTAGAATCGACTGCCCCCGCCGGACACGTGGACGATGTCGATGGCCGCGGCACTCCGCTTCTCGTCCGGCGTCATGTCCTGGAAATCTGCATCGACGTTGCCGCCGAACATGCGCGGAGTGGAATCAATACCGCCGAGGAAGAGATACTTGCTGAAGATCTGGTTCGAGGCACCTAACGGCGTCGCGAGCGGTGACGCTGGATGCATGTCTCGATACGCCTACGCCTGTTAGTTGGACGTCCGAAAAGAGGAAGTAAGTAGCATCTTACTCGAGAAAGGGAACGTCTCTGGGAGTCCACGTTAGCACACGCCGAAGAAAAACAAAGGTCAGATAAGCATCAGCTTACGGGTGGTAGATATTCTCGCGCTCCTCTCGTGCTTCGGCATGGGTCATGGGAGGGTCGGCGTAGAACTCTGGAAAGTTGTCAGCGAGGCGCAGCGTGATCGAACATGACCCAACGGGACGCACCCTCGAAGCCCGTACCGCGATACTTGTGCAAGGCCGTGGGGCCGCGGTCTAGGGCGCTCTTCCTTTTTCTTGCCATGTTGGATGTCGGTCGTTGACAGTTGGTAGTTAAGAGAGGGTTTGGTGCTGGTGAGATTGTCCGTTGGTTCTCTTGTAAAATTGTTCAGCCACGGTAGATTGTCCTGCGGCGGACTGAAGTGGTCGATACAGGCAGAAAGGAATGGGTTGGTGCAATACGAAGACCAAAAACTCAGATTCAGTATCCTTTATTGGTAGATAAGATTGGAGGAAGCAGAAAGAGGAAACCATCTTCTTCGTTCCTTCCCTTCCGTAGCTCACTATCCGAAGCTTCCTTCTTACTTACACGGGCAGGAAGGATTATGTCAGCAGCCCACCTTCTTCCTCTCATTCTGGGTATTTCCTTGGAGCAGCCTCACTGAGCATCAGTGAATTTTTCATCTTTGTTTTTACCTCATCAATTGCGCGTCTTTGGTTGCGGTAAAAAAAAGTGGGACATCATCATCTTGCAGACTATAACGTGATGTGGCCGCTGGTTCGTAAGGATCACGGATCTGGTGTTCCAAAACGGGACTCCATGCGGCCCAATCGCGCAAGGAATACACAGTCATCGGAGGCCTGCCGCAGGCGATCATCGGACAATCACTGACAGCAAACCAATTGTTTCCGAGAGACTGGATTCGCCAGGGGTTCGTGATGCAAGTTTGGCGGCTGTTGGAAGTTTGCGGGACACGGCAGGCTGGTAATGGAATCTCAAACGAAGGCCGTCGTGCTTGGGGCGGAAGCTGAGGCGGAGTGACGCCGTGCATGAGATGGGGTGTATTCGTATCTGGCGCCCCAGGAGTGGACGAGGGCTGACGAAGACGACGGGCTGCATATGCTCACTTGGGTGCCGCCGTATGGGGGAGAGCCCCGGCTGACCTGATAACCCTGACAAGAGCATCTGCATGTTCGAGTGGGTGAGGGGATCGCTGATGTGGGAATCCCTTGTCGAATGACAGCGGTGAGACACAGTCCAAAGCGGTCAACGCGGCATGCCTCAGGGCCCAGCTGATATCGCGAGGAGAAGCTGTCCGATACATTCCGATTCACCTCGCAAGTGTGGCAATGCAACGCGGGCGGCATGCGACGAGGCCGTGGTACGCCTGTCCAACGCTCTGGTTAGCATCTCGGATAAAACGAAACGTTGCCTTCGAAAGTCGCCGTGCAGTCATCGCGCGTAGTCATGCCATCGGGACCGAATGACCTTGACAGCGAGGTTCTTCGTCATGACAGTCAGGCCCTCGGAAAGACACCATCTTGGGCCTGATCGTGGCCGGCTGAGCTATCATGGATGATGTCTGACGCATCATCCTGCAGTCTGCATATTACCTCAGGTCTGAATGGCGGGGGTTGGACGCCCGAGCTCAGGATGACTTCTCCCAAAGCCTCGATTTGCTGTGTCGTGTAAATAGAGAGAAAGCGAGCTGCGCCCTGAACAAACCTTGTCCAACTGAGGTTAATGGAGAGAAACAGGGGGGATGAACAAGGCACTCGGCCGACAGCGAATGCGGCGCTTGCCCTCATGGCTCGCGGAGTGGCTCGGGTTCCGGGTGCCATCAGTTCCATGCGCCCAGAAAGGGCAGAGCGACATGGGCCAACAGGTTGGCAAGGCGGACTCGTGAAGAGGCGAGGGCTGAATGCGATGCAATTATTGAATGGGAAAAACTGCTGGTCGCGAACGACCCGCGAGTAAGAATCACTTTCAACGTGGGGGAGTCGATGCTGTGGCTGAGTGATTCGCACCATCCGCCACCCTCTTTTTCTCCCATCCCTGGCATTTTACCGCGAGGACGGGAGTCGGGCCAGGGTCTGGAAGGAAAAATAGCGCCGTTTCGAAGGCGGAGAGCCCTGGGAACAGCGGGCCTCCTGTTCCTCTCCCCTCGTTCACCCCTTCCCTGTAATTCTCCCGCGTCTCCCACACCTTGCTGAACAGAGGAAACAACGCTGATTGCCTGCCTGGCTGGAGTGACAGAGTGCCGTCCCGCCAGCAGGCCGCGTTCAAAGGGATAAGCTTGAGGGGGGCGTGGACAGTTGCGCCGAGTGGCCTCTTTCGACGCTGCGGTGTGCTGATCCACTGCAAAGATCCCCTCCGGTGCTCCGATGTACTTCTACAGTCAGTAACCGGTGCGGGTATACATCGAGGTACGTAACTTTTTCGCAGTTGGCATTCCAATCTCGCTCGCTCCCACGCCCCCAGAGCAATTTGGCTCTGTCGGCGTCCAGACATTCTCATCGTGACTACGCCTCTCTGCATCCCCCCTCCAGTCATCTAACCTTGTCCTGTCCTCGTCTCTTCCGGCGTGCTCATTTTAACCCCCCTCGTTCCCTCCATTTCGTACGCTCGCCTTTTCTAGGCCGTCGATCCGTTCATTCCATGCCTCCATTCACCTCTCTTGCCAAGCCGCACCGACTGCCGTGTACCGACGAGTGAACGAGTAAAAGAGAGGGAGACAGAACGCTTATAACTGTTTCGCCACGCTGCGTGCTCCCACCAACGAATTCAATACAAAGTCTCCTCCGTCTACCCCAACTTTTCGACGCGCCAGACATTCCTAGGGTCTCCCCTGAGCATGCGATTCAGCCAACGACTGTTTTGAATAGCCGCCAGTCACCTATCCTTTTCGTCATTTTTTTCTCCAGCGCAAACATGATGGGCAAGAAGGAGATTCCTGCCCGCGCTGACCTCGTTGATTACAACCACACAGTTGCTGGCCAGTAAGTAGCTTTGCTTTGCTTTGCTTTGCCTCGCTTCTCCATGTTGCCCCCCTTTTGTGCACAAGATGCAACGCGGCGCTAGACGGCACACTGAAGATTTCTAACCTGGTCTCGCTACTCTTCAGTGCGGGAACCATGTGCGACGCCGACGGCGAGCTATTCATCAAGCCCTGCACGCAGGCAGAAGTCGACTTCTACAACTCGGCAAACGAGAACCACCCCGACTTCGCCGACTTAATGCCCTTGTTCATGGGCACCTTGATGCTCAACGACCCTGCCGAGCTTAGCTCCATCGAAGATGGCGTTCCGGGCCCCGTCGCTTCAGCCGCTGCTAAAGAGGAGCTCACGCAAGCAGTCACCGGACAATCTTCCTCTGCCGCCGATTCGCAGCAGGATAAGGGGAAGTGGGTGCAGAATAAGTCCAAGAAGATCAAGACAGACCAGGCTGTTGTGCTCGAGAACTCCGGATCGGGCTTCACTTCGCCCAACTTTCTCGACGTCAAGCTAGGCGTGAGGCTTTGGGCTGACGATGCGCCTGCCGAGAAGAAGCGGAGATTCGACGAAATCACGAGCAAGACTACCCATGGCCCTTTGGGCTTTAGGATCGCCGGCATGAAAGTCTGGCGCGGCTCGACAATGAAGTCGGAGTTGGACCACGAGGACTACAAGATCTACGACAAGGACCACGGCCGCACCCACGTCAACACCGAGAACGTCGTCGACAACTTTCGCAAATTCATCTTCAACAAGGCCGCTGGCATCGACGACGACCTGGCCCGCGCCGTCGTCCAGGCCTTCCTGCGTGACCTGCGCAACGTAGAACGAGTTCTCGCCTCGAATGAGAGCAGGATGTACTCGGCTAGCCTGCTGTTCGTCTTCGAAGGCGACGGCGACAAGCTGAAGGATGCCATCGCGCAAAACAACGCCGCCGTCGATAGGGTCGAGGCCGAGGTTGAGACGACCGAGAAGCCCGGTAGAACTACCCTCAGAGTGGATAGTGGTATCGAGCTGATCGATGAAGACCTCGTGACGATCGACGCCGCCGTTAACGGAGACGACGAAGACGAAGACGATGAGGATGACGAGGACGACGGGCCCGTCCTGCCCAAGATCTACTCGCTGAAGCTCATTGACTTCGCCCACGCGCAGTGGACACCCGGCCAAGGTCCCGACGAGAACGCCCTCAAGGGCGTACGGAGTCTGATCAAGATCTTTGAGGAATTGGCGCAATAAAGGCAGACTGCCAGATCTCGACTCTGGCAGCACGACGACAAAAAGTTTTACAGAGCATGATTTGTGCGACAAACAAGACGAGGACCATCCATCAGCAGGCATCAGACGAGCACGGTTTGCTCAATGATTACAATACCCAGTTACAGTGCGCGGATATGAGTGCGGATCAAAAGTCTCCTCAATGGATAGTGGGCTCGCACTCAAGTCATGATAATGACCTTGAGGATACATCATCTCAACCGGCGTCGGGGCTTTCATTCATACAATACCAATAAATTTTTTCTTCCTCTCGTCTTTGCCTCATGGTCCGTAAAAAGCATTGTGTAATGGTAGGGATGTTGAGGTTACCTCGTGTCAACTACGGGACCTGCATGAAGCCAATGCAGGCCGACTGCATGGAAAGGTGCGATAACACGGACGAGATCTGCTCGGGTCGCGGGAGACCCCACATACAGCATAACAATAATAACGTTGCTCGGTCAATGCGAGGGTGGACAGTGACGCTTACAGTTAAACGAGTATAGCAAACTCTTGGGAGCGACGGTTTGCCCTCAGCATGGCTATGGTTGGGTTTCTGGGAGAAGAAGATGGGTTAATGTCGAAGCAATTGACCTCGTAGAGTCTTCTGGCCAGCCCAAGTCCTCTGCGGGTTGTTCCAAGGACTGGCCGTGACCGATCTGATTCACATGAAGAATCTTGAAACTTCCACTTGCCCCGGAGCCGGTGTGGATAGCTTCAACACCCCACTCTCCATGGCACCCTAAGCTGGAGTTGTCTTAGTGCCACAATATGTCCAAAAGGACAGTGTGAATGAGAGTGGTAGACACGTAGGAAGCGCTCGGAGAATAGAGTGCTTGCATTGTTGAAGGTCGCACCAAGAAATGTGCTGCTCCGAAAGTAGGAGACAAACTCCTATCGTTGGCCCCGGTGATCAAGATCCAATTAATTTAACAGAAGTTTTAAAACACACTAGCGGTAATATAAGCAAGAAACGTGGACATTCGCGGGTAGAAACATTCTTCCCAGTTGCAGAATACCGGTGTACCTGACAGTGACATCGGCGGGCAAGCTCCGACGGAGTTTAGGTGGATCATTGTCGGAGCGGAAGCCACTTTCTCCGACAAGCCCCCCTGCCGGTGCTGTAATGCATCGTCGCGAGACGTGCAGCAGCCTAGACTTTTTTGAGGCCTCAGCGACCATCGCAATCCGAGGTGCTGAATCACCACCAGGACTCCTCATCACAACCCCCGAGCATGGACGACCTCTTGAATCTCGAGCTCTTGTCGCTCGTTTCAAAGGTTACGTCCGAGCTGCAGAACCATTTGGGCGTGTCCGACAAAACCCTCGCCGAGTTCATCATCGCCCAGCGAGTCGACGCCGAGGACTACGATGGCTTCAAGAAGAAGCTCGCTGCCATGGGCGCCGACTTCCCTCCGAGTTTAGTCGAGAGCGTCGACCGTCTTGTGCTGACGATGCACCCAAAGATGAAGGGCAAGGCACAGAAGAACGGCGGCGGCGGCGGCGGCGGCGGCGGCGGCAGCAACGAAGACCAACACCACCGAAGCGCGGCTGAGAAGGAGCAGATCTTCAGAGGTCTCGCCGTGCCGGACAAGGCGGTGGCATATGATAGTATCGGAGACGGCGTTGACGCCATAGACGACACTCTAGCCCTGCTGGAGGGATTGGAGGGCAAGGCGCGGCAAGACAAAGCAGACTCGCGCAAGCGCAGTCGCAGCCCAGACGACGGTCGTGAAGCGCGGCGGAAACGGAGAGGTCGATCGAGGTCGAAGGAAAGAAAACGACGAGACAAATACCGGTCACGATCTCGATCGTACGATGACTACGAGAATGGACCCTCTTTGAAGCAGAGAAGCAAGAGGCGCTACCATGACGACGAGGACGACAGCCGTTTTAGGAGAGCACCCGAGCCCGAAGTCGACGACGCACCTCAGCTGCACAAGATCTACAGCGGACATGTTACTGGTATCAAAGACTTCGGAGCATTTGTCAATCTTCATGGTGTTCGCGGCAAGGTCGACGGCCTGGTCCATATTTCGAGGCTCGTAGAAGGCCAGCGGGTCAACCATCCTTCTGACCTTCTTACTAGAGGCCAGGAGGTCAAGGTAAAAGTTGTCAACATTGAAGGTAACCGGGTAGGCTTGTCAATGAAAGAGGTGGACCAGGAAACCGGTCTCGATCTCTACCCGGAGGACAGGATATCGTCGGGTGCGAATATGGAAGCGCTGGGTGGTGGTAGTAGCCGGAACGGAAACATGTTTGACGACGCATCAATGCCGCCGCCGCAACACCAGCCTCGCCGGCAAAAGAAGCGCATGACGTCGCCTGAGAGATGGGAGATCCGACAGTTGATTGCATCTGGTGTTGCCAAGGCCTCCGACTACCCTGATTTGGAAGAGGACTACAACGCGACGCTGAGAGGCGATGGCGAGCTGGAGTTGGAACAGGAGGTCGATATTGAAGTTCGAGAGGAGGAGCCGCCGTTCTTGGCAGGCCAGACGAAGCAATCCCTCGAGCTGTCACCTATCCGCGTCGTCAAAGCGCCAGACGGCTCAATGAACCGAGCTGCCATGTCAGGCACCGCGTTAGCGAAGGAAAGAAAGGAGCTCAAGCAGCAAGAAGCGGAGGCTGCGGCGGCAGAAGATTCCAAGGTCGATCTCTCCGCCCAGTGGAACGACCCGATGGCAGACCCGGACAAGCGCAAATTCGCCAGCGATCTGCGGAATGCCAAGTCGCAGATGGCGCAGAATAAGCCAGACGCCGTTCCGGAATGGAAGCGAGCGGTAGCACCCAAGGATCAAGCCTTTGGTAAGCGGACGAATATGAGCATCAAAGACCAGAGAGAATCCTTGCCTGTATTCGCCTTCCGACGCAAGTTCCTGGATGCTGTCAGGGAGCATCAGGTCATGGTGGTCATCGGAGAGACCGGCTCGGGCAAGACGACGCAACTTACTCAGTATCTTGCCGAAGATGGCTTTGCGAACGACGGAGTCATCGGCTGCACACAACCCCGACGTGTCGCCGCCATGTCCGTCGCCAAGCGTGTGGCCGAAGAAGTCGGTACTCCACTGGGTGAAGCTGTCGGTTACACGATTCGTTTCGAGGACAAGACCAGCCCGGCGACCAAGATCAAGTACATGACGGATGGTATGCTCCAGCGTGAGATTCTGGTTGACCCCGACCTGAGGCGATACTCGGTTATCATGCTCGACGAGGCTCACGAGCGTACCATTTCCACCGATGTCTTATTCGCGCTCTTAAAAAAGACGATGAAGCGTCGGAAGGACCTGAAAGTTATTGCTACGTCAGCAACGCTGGATGCCGACAAGTTCTCTTCCTACTTTGACGGCTGCCCCATTTTCACCATTCCCGGCCGAACGTTCCCCGTCGAGGTTCTATACTCCCGGGAGCCGGAGTCCGACTATCTCGATGCTGCGCTCGTCACGGTCATGCAGATTCACCTCACCGAGCCACCTGGTGACATCTTGCTCTTCCTGACGGGCCAGGAAGAAATCGACACGTCATGCGAGATCCTGTACGAGCGGATGAAGGCGTTAGGGCCAAACGTCCCCGAGCTCCTCATCTTACCAGTATACTCTGCACTCCCCAACGAGATGCAGAGCCGCATCTTCGACCCTGCACCCCCTGGCTGCCGAAAGGTAGTCATCGCCACCAACATTGCCGAAACCTCCATCACAATCGACAACATTTACTTCGTCGTCGACCCCGGTTTCGTCAAGCAGAACGCCTACGATCCGAAGCTCGGCATGGACTCTTTGGTTGTAACACCTATTTCACAGGCCCAGGCGAACCAACGTGCCGGTCGTGCCGGCCGCACGGGACCCGGAAAGTGCTTCCGTCTCTACACTGAGGCTGCCTACCAGTCAGAGATGCTGCCGACGACGATCCCTGAGATTCAACGACAGAACCTATCTCACGTTATTCTCATGCTGAAGGCAATGGGCATCAACGACCTGCTGCACTTCGACTTCATGGACCCTCCTCCAATCAACACCATGCTCACGGCGTTGGAGGAGCTCTATGCTCTCAGTGCGCTCGATGACGAGGGTTTGTTGACGCGTCTTGGAAGAAAGATGGCAGACTTCCCCATGGAACCGTCCCTGGCCAAGGTGCTCATCATATCCGTCGACATGAAGTGTTCGGCCGAGATGCTCATCATCGTCGCCATGTTGAACCTTCCCAACGTCTTTTACCGGCCAAAGGAGAAGCAGTCGCAGGCGGACCAGAAAAAGGCCAAGTTCCACGACCCCCACGGCGATCACCTCACGCTCCTCAACGTCTACAACTCGTGGAAACAGAGCAGCTACTCGAGCCCGTGGTGCTTCGAGAACTTTATACAGGCCCGCTCCATGAAACGAGCCAAGGACGTCCACGACCAGCTCGTCAAGATCATGGAGCGGTACCGCCACCCCATCGTCAGCTGCGGCCGCAACACGCAGATCGTCCGGCAGGCGCTCTGCTCCGGCTTCTTCCGCAACGCGGCGCGCAAGGACCCGCAGGAGGGCTACAAGACGCTCATCGAGGGCACGCCCGTGTACCTGCACCCCAGCTCGGCGCTGTTTGGGAAGCAAGCCGAGTGGGTCATTTACCACACGTTGGTGCTGACAACCAAGGAGTACATGCACTGCACGACGAGCATTGAACCGAAATGGCTCGTCGACGCGGCGCCGACGTTCTTCAAGGTCGCGCCGACGGACCGCCTATCCAAGAGGAAGAAGGCGGAGAGGATCCAGCCCCTGCACAATAAGTACGCCGGCGAGGACGACTGGAGACTAAGCGCCCAACGGAAGGGCGGTCGCGGTGGTGGAGGCGGCGGAACGTGGGGTTAGGGGGATCCGACTCGGAAACGCGTGGGGGAAGGGGACAGAGGTGGCCAAGGATTTACGTTGTTACAGCTCAAGGAATATACCCGAGACGAGGTTTGACACATTTGCATGCGTACGTGTTCTAGATTAACGCGTGTCCCCGACGTTGATATTTGTCATTGTTCGATGTGACTCTGCCCCATGGTAGCGAAGGGGATTGAAAAAATGCCTGCCGCAGCCTCAAACCAGCAAAACACGAGACCTCGGAGAGACTGGGGGAAGCGTCGGCCATGAGAGGCCTACGCGAACCGGCCAAGCCTTCGGGAGCCAGGACGTCAGGTAACTCGTACTAGGTGCGGATTTGTG
>JAIMZG010001072.1:0-38353 GCA_020466075.1 Colletotrichum coccodes
GTTTCCCAGATTGTTATTTTTCTTCGCCTTTTGCCCCCATGCAAGCCTGCTGCTGATGCAGTCGCCGCCTCTCTCGTGTGGGCGTCGCTAGCTTGACGCGCCACAGGGGTGTTGGGAAAGGCGGTGGCCAGGCCTGTGGAGGGTTGCAGTCGAAAGATGTGACTTGTTGACTGGAATGGCTCAAGTGGGAGACGTCGGGTAGCAGCCATCACCTTCGAGGACTGGTCTTATGTGGGAAATGTTTTGGGTCTTGCAGTGAACTTTTCTTTTTTTCAAGTTGGAGTTGAATACGAGCGGAAGTGGGAGGGCGAGAGATGACTGGGCTTGGACTGGCTGGCTGGCTGGCTGCACCGGGCTGATTAATGTTTGACGTACAAGAATAAGATGCAAGGTGGAAAAAAGACATCGTTTGTGATGTGAACGGAGGCAATAATAAAGTAATACGGTAGGTATGTGAAGGTACGGACGGATACAGTTTTGGGTCTGGCATGGCATGGCAGAAAGGTGGAAGGCAAGGTATCGACGGTGACGGAGACTCCTCCCCCTTCAGGGGACCAGGTGAGGGTGAGGGTGAGGGTGGTGTGTGTCTCCTGCAACAGCCCCTCTCTCTCTCCAGCGTCCCCGTCTCCTCCCCGAGCGCGAACGGGGGAACGAGATAAAATGAAAATTGGCCAAATGCGAATTGCAACTGACTGGGTTCCCACAGTGATATCACCGCTATAAAGCCAATTCCCCCGTCCACATCCTGCCTGCCTCTGCTCCTCTTGACGGTTCTACTTGTTTCTCCCTCTGATCTTCTCTCACACACAATTGATCAACCCGCACTCGCTCGTTGCTTTGTTGATATCGTTGCGGTTGCTGTTGCTGTAAGTACTACACTCCCCCTCCCCATCCTTCACCATATCGCCGATCATCGCTTCCTGTCTACGCTTCTGCTCCAACCAGCGGCGGCAGAAGCAGCTCTGGTCTTGGTTTCGGAAAACCTCAGTTTGCCTCCCTTCCGCCATTCTATTCGCGGTTCTGGCTTCCCCCCGCCCCCCCAAGCTCCTTTTCACCAGTACCTTGCCTTATTTTCTCTCCAAATCACATGGAGAAGCTCACAAATTACGTCAGGCTACATAGATACCTCTGAGCTACCAGCAATCTTTCCGCCGCGAATCCCACGGCGAATTCCCTGTCAACGTAGGCACTACCCCGCCATCCTCGAGCTTGCCGCCTGTTTTTCTTCTCTCCTTTTCCACACTCTCCCCTCAACACCTGCAACAAACAAGAGAACCTGCTTCTACCTGAGACCGCTTTTTCCTCCTTTGCAATCGTTGACACGCTCCCAGTACACACAGTTTTACACCATACACCGCGAACCCCCTAAACTTCGCCCACAATGGCTCAAGCAATTAAGAGCGCTCTGCCCACTCACCTGAAGTCCCCTCTGGGCGGACAAGGCAAGAGCGATGAAGCCGAGTTCAGCACCCGGCACCACGGCAAGACGAGGTCTCACATGGTACATACTCCTTAACCCCCCCTTCTCGACTTATCATTTGTCCCGAACGAAGCCATCTCAAGTCCTGCGACCGGGCTGTATACCTCACCTGAACGAGTTGCCTTTCGAGACGTTCTTCGGTTTGAATGTCCACACCACTTGCTTGTGGTACTCTATCCATGCCATCTGGCTCCTGCGTTCTACCATGGGCCGCTTGCCGCTTTGAAGAAGCCGTAAGCCACGCAACTGGCGCCAATCGCGTCAACCGCGGCCATAAGTTCGGTACCGCATGCAGCTCCAAGGGCCGGTAGGGAACTCTGCGGGCTCAGTATGGACGAAGAAACTCGCACTTCGGCAGGCGTTCTTCTCGAACTACAACAGCCCTCATGACATTAGTTAGGGGTAGTAGCAAGCTGGCCACGCAGACAGCTTAGTCCCGCTGCAGATTACTTGACGATGGCTTCGGGATGTTCACGTGTCCCGTTTATAGGGGCTCCAGATCGGGTTGAGGCTCTACGCGCAATCAAATTGCTAACACCTTCTCAAGGCCTTCGAGAACACCTCCACTAGCGTTGCCGCTGCCCAGATGCGCAATGCTCTTACCCAGCTCTCTGAGACCGTCTCGGACCCCGAGCAGAAGAAGGTCAGTAATATAATCCGGACTAACTCAAGTACAACCGCTGACGGTAATCGCCCTATAAGCTGTTCGAGACCGAGATGGACAACTTCTTCGCACTCTTCCGCCGCTACTTGAACGACAAGGCCAAGGGAAATGCCGTGTAGGTCTACACAAAGCAAGGACACTTATACTGAACTTGAGGCTAACGAGAGTATAGCGACTGGGACCGCATTGCCCCTCCCGCCCAGGGCCAGGTCGTCGACTACGAAGATCTCGCAAACTCCGAGTCCGTTCAGTTCCTCAACAAGCTGGCCGTCCTGAAGCTCAACGGTGGTCTCGGTACCTCCATGGGTTGCGTTGGTCCCAAGTCCGTCATCGAGGTTCGTGACGGCATGTCCTTCCTGGACCTGTCTGTCCGCCAGATCGAGTACCTCAACCGCACCTACGACGTCAACGTTCCCTTCATCCTCATGAACTCGTTCAACACCGACGAGGACACCGCCTCTATCATCAAGAAGTACGAGGGTCACAACGTCGACATCCTCACTTTCAACCAGTCCAGATACCCCAGAATTCTCAAGGACTCTCTCCTACCCGTCCCTAAGAAGTACGACTCTTCCATCAACGACTGGTACCCCCCCGGTCACGGTGACGTTTTCGAGTCTCTTTACAACTCTGGCATCCTTGACAAGCTCATTGAGCGTGGCATCGAAGTTGTCTTCCTTTCCAACGTTGACAACCTGGGCGCCGTCGTTGACCTCCGCATCCTTCAGCACATGGTTGAGACTGAGTCTGAGTACATCATGGAGTTGACCAACAAGACCAAGGCCGACGTTAAGGGTGGCACCATCATCGACTACGAGGGCTCCGTCCGTCTTCTTGAAATCGCCCAGGTGCCCAAGGAGCACGTCAACGAATTCAAGTCCATCAAGAAGTTCAAGTACTTCAACACCAACAACATCTGGTTGAACCTCAAGGCCATTAAACGCGTCGTCGAGAACGACGAGCTCGAGATGGAGATTATCCCCAACGGAAAGACCATTCCCGGTGACAAGAAGGGCGAGTCCGACATCTCCATTATCCAGCTTGAGACTGCCGTCGGTGCCGCCATCCGTCACTTCAAGAACGCCCACGGTGTCAACGTTCCCCGCCGTCGCTTCCTGCCTGTCAAGACCTGTTCCGACTTGATGCTCGTCAAGTCTGACCTTTACACCGTCAAGCACGGCCAGCTCCAAATGAGCTCCAGCCGCTTCGGCGACGCCCCTCTGATCAAGCTGGGCAGTGACTTCAAGAAGGTCTCGGACTTCCAGAAGCACATCCCGTCCATCCCTAAGATCATTGAGCTGGACCACCTCACCATCACTGGTGCTGTCAACCTCGGCCGCGGCGTGACGCTCAAGGGTACCGTCATTATTGTTGCGACGGAAGGCAGCACTATTGATGTGCCTCCTGGATCTATCCTCGAGAACGTTGTTGTGCAGGGTAGCTTGCGTCTGCTTGAGCACTAAATGGCTCCAGCAGTTTTTGTATTTTGAGTAAATTCGAAGCAGATGTCACGATGCCTCGTTGCATCCTGAGAAGACAATCTGAATGCGCGATGGGATAGTAGAACCCAAAAAGCATTCCCCCGAAAAAGGCGGCTTCTGCATGTCAGACAGTAGCAGAGCGAAGTTGATAGCATATTAATAAGGCAACATTGCGTGTGCGTTTCGTCAACCTGGGGTGACTATTGCACTGTTTGCGACTAGATGTGAAATTTAAGGAAAACTGCCGAACCGTTCCTGTGTGACCAGACCGGTCGCCGGAAATTTCAACCTGCAGTTCCGTGTAGAGAGATACAGAACATACCGACCGGCGCCGACTAGCGGTGAGACAAGAAAAAAGGAATCTGAAAGCGAAAAGATGCGCCCACCTGCGTGGTGGTCCCTGGTCCTGGGGCCTTGCAGCGGACGCCAGGTGGTTGCTTTGCATGTTGCATGGCTTAGCGGGCTGCCGGGTTCCGACTGAACATTTACGCCTCCAAGCGTTGATCCACGGATGTAGCTGCTGCCAACTTCCAACTCTTCTTCCCAACCGGCAACGGGTTAGCCGAGCGGAAGATTTGCTGGTCACGGTGCAGAGTATGGGCACCTTCCAATACGAGCTTAATAGGGCGGCCCACCCCATCCGGAGAGAAGTCTAAATTGCTGTCTCACTCCTTTGACAGCCGTGGACTGCCCTGCAAGCGTATCCCGCGCCCCTCAACGATATACTCGACCCCCTTTTCTTGGAACAACATTGCTTCACATAGTTATATCCTCACTCCGTTATAGACCTCCTGACTAGCCAGAAGCTGGAGTCAGCAACTCGCACCCGACCGCCATGGGAAGCCTCGCCGAGACGTCGACGCTGCCGTACTGGCAGGTAAACGTGCCTCCGGAGCGCCGCACGGACGAGTGCCCGGAGGGCCTCCGCAACCTTTCGGCCAAGGACGTGGGGATCCTGCGCACCCCGGACGCGGCGTACCGTCCGCAGACGTGGAACGAGGTCCGCCGGCTCGTGGCGACGAATCGGCTCGACCTCTTCCAGCGCGTGCCGTCGGAGCTGCGGCGGTACCTGCTCTTTATTCACCACCTCATCCGGGAGCACGGGAGCGTCATGGACTTCGTGCTGCGGCATCGGTTGGGGTGGCAGGAGCCGCTCGCGGCGAAAGGAAACCCATTCGAGGTGGAAAGTGATTTGAAGGTGTTGTACAATGACTGGCCGTATGGAATTGATGGGCGCATCGTGCATCTTGTGGCCTGGACCAAGTTTGAGCTGGAGGAGGACCCGGCGACGGGGGATTTGACGGAAGGGGCGAGGGGGAAGATCGAAGCATTTGTGGAGAGAACATTCCGGGCGAGGACGAAGCCTGATACGGTGAGCCTGCATTAGTCGTTGGCTTATTTCCTCGAGATCCTTTCTACATTCACAGGCCCCTTTGAGCCGTGGCTGGGGGCTATGATTTGGGAGCTGACGATGTCATTTAGGTCATCTGGTTCAAAAACTGGCGGAGCCTCAAGTCTGTCCACGCCGTCGAGCATTTCCACGTCATGCTTTTCGACCCCGACCCCGAGCTCATCCAGGAGATTACTAACGGGGATGTCCCGCAGTGTGACAAGTTTGAGGCATGAGCAGAGAGGTTGTCGTCTACAGGTCCTGTCGAGGAGAACAAATACCGAGTCCACGCCATGGAAAGGGAACAACCCACTTGCTTTACGAAAAGTTGGGGCACATTCTTGCCGACACAGCAGCAAAGGATACCGTCATAGAATCTGTTTTTAAATTTGATATAGTCCCTTTAAGGCTTTGTCCCCGGTAGTTCTCTGTACTCCACCCTTGAGGCGGCAGCATGGGGATGGCCGTCGGCTTCTCCATGGCGACCTTGATCACCCAGCCGGAAAGGCCAAAGGACTCAGCAGATGATGCGAGGCCTCGTCTGATGCTGCTAGTGATAGCAGGGCCGAGTGCTTCGAGAGTCTCGAACGATGACTCTTCAAGTGACTTTTGGGGATCATGTCAGTATATGGAACCAGATGCTACATGTAATACCGATCGAGCACAGCAGAGGGTATGGGGAAGAGTAAACAAAGAGAAGCAGGACGAAGCAAGGAATAAACTTACCTTGACGACGACTGACTCGAGATTAACATATATATCCTCTGACCCGAGGACGTCGCTCGTGTATCTTTCAATTTCCACGTCTGCCTTGACGACCTGCCTTGCCTCCCTCTCGTTGGCATTGACGCCGATGAGCGTCGGCACCCGCAGCCCATGAATCCTGAGAGTCTCGCTCCGAACCACGGGCTCCGCTGCGTCGAAGACCACGGCCCGCGACATACTCACGCCATCGCCCAAAAGTGAGCCCTTGGGCAGCGTGATGGTGACGCTCAGATACCTCACCCTCGTCAGCTGCTTCCCTAGAACCCCGCCCATGCCCGCGCGGACGAACTCGCCGTGCTCCAGCGCGTAGCCCGTCAAAGTCTCGAAGATGTGGCCGACGGCGAACCCCAAGCTGTGCTGGCTGCTTTCGGCCTCTTCGACGAAAAGGTCGACCTCACGCAGTCCGCTGAGGAGGGCCTTGGCGAGATGGCCGTAGTGCACCGTGTCGTCAGCGACGGTGTCCGAAGCCGAGGCAGCGTCGAAGGGCTGCGCCATTGAGAGCTCCGCCGAGAGGACGACAGGCTGTGGCTTTTTCCTGCGGCCCCAGGCGTCGGTGCCGGCCTTGATCGTGCCCTGCAGGTCGCGGACACGGATCACGGCGAAGGGCTCGCCGGCCTCGGCGCGGACCTGCCATGAGGATGCGAACCGCAGCGTCGCCATTTTGAAAAGAGGGTGTGTGTTTATAAACCTCTAAATCGAACTGGCCATTGAAGTAGACGGACAACTTTGGTATGTGGGAGATTGCAATCGCTTTGTTTGATGGGATATGGTAGGGCGGCAGCTGCACTCACCATTACCCAAATTTTCAACTCCGCACTGGGTACGCCGCGGCGAGTCTCACGGGTCCACAGTCAAACTTGTATTTCGCACACGGAGACATGAACCAAAATATGGACTAGTAAGGGACCCGTGCATGAGTGAAGAATTGTGTTGTTTGTCAATTACACTGATACGTTTAACTTTATTTTTCCGTTCCGAGAGGACATGTCTTCTCTAGCCTTACGAACCCATTAATATGGTTTAAATGCCCAGCCAACTGCGCAGGTCCTCCGTGTCACGAGACGTCCATGCAATCTTGGCCTTGATGGAGTCAGTGGACTGCGAGAGCGCCCTGACGAACCCCTTCTTCTCCTTTTCGGCAAAAAACTTGTCGAGCTGATCCAGCTGCTCTTGCTTCGTGAGACCGCTAGTGCAGTAACTGACAATGCTTCCGATCATGGAAGACTGCGCAGGGAACTTGGTGTAAATCTCGTCCCACCTGGTCTGCAACCAGTCAAAAAGGGCCTCAATGCCGCCCTTGCTCGACCGCAGACTGCCGATGGGGATGTAAATGTCTTGGTCGCGAACCTCGCCGCTCAGTAAGAGGTCCAGAGTGCGCTGTCTAAGTTTGTTATCGCGAGCCTGTCCGAGTGTGCGCAGGGCGCTGTTGCGCTCGTCGGCGGTCTCGGCGGTCCTGTAGTACTTGAGCACAGCATCGTACTACGACCTTGGTTAGCAGAATTCTTCAATGTCAGGCCTTGAGCATGAACGTACCTCCTTCTCGCCGCCAAACTTAAGGACGATCGAAAAGACCGAGCTCCTAATGTTAGGGTGGATCGCCGTCTTGTTTCCTGCCACAAACTTCTCGAACATCTCCCTCGCCGCAGCGACGATCTTCTCATCACCAGACATACCAGCCGCGCTGAATGTGAGGGCCTTGTACTGTTGCTCGACGTGGCCATCGTTGCTGGAAAACTGCCAGCCCAGCTTATGAGCGATGTCACTGACGATGTTCCGCTGGAACTCGGTCAGCTTCTCGACGATAGCGTCGTCCTCAATCCATGCCATCTTGATCGATCCCAAACGGGTCAATATCTGGTCCCACACGAGGTACTCGGCCTCGCCCGCATTGCTAAGGGCCTTGAATAGACTCAAGGAGGACGAGGTCTTCTGGTAGCCTGAAGTCGCAAGAGCGGACGTGTCAGCCACGATACCGACTCTGTCCTGTACAGAGAGCAGCTCAGCGGCATTGCCGAGCTTTTCAAGTCGGTCAATGGTGTACTTGGTCCGGTAGAATCCGGTAGAGTCGGCGTTGATCTTGAAGAACTCGGCGTCATCAATCTCGAATTTAGCATCGCGAGTCGTAAGCATCAGCTCCTTGTTGACGCCGCCCTTCGTACGAACGTTTAGAGAGATGGGGTAGAGAACCTTGTCTTCCTCGGGCTTGACGTCGCCTGTTGTCAGGAAACGGTGCTGCTCCACGCTGATCGATTTGTCCGACTCGGTGACGGATACGACGGGGTATCCGACGTTCTGGGTCCAGATGTTCATTATGGAGCCGACGTCCTTGCCGCTAGCCTCGCTCAGAGCTTGCCACAGATCGTTCGTGGTTGCATTGCCCCAAGCGTGACGCTGGAGGTATTTGCGGACACCCTCCATGAAAACCTCCTCGCCAAGGTACGCCGAAATCATATGAACGACGCAAGAGCCCTTGGCATAGCTGATGCTGTCGAAAATTTCATTGATCTCTTCAGCCTTATGCACAGGAACTTCGATAGGATGACTGCTTCTAAGGCCGTCAAGGCCCAACGCAGCCTGGAGGTCTTCACGAACGAAGGACTCCTTCAGCTTCCACTCGGGGAAAAAGGCGTTCATGGAGTAGCGGGAGGCAAACTCGGCGAAACCTTCATTGAGCCAGAGAGCGTGCCACCAGTCCGGAGAGACGATGTTTCCGAACCACTGATGGGCAATTTCGTGAGTAATGACGGTCGAAACTCGCTCCTTGGCTGCGGCACCGCTGGTTTTATCATCAAACAGCACCTCAACAGTGCGGTAAGTAACCAGACCCCAGTTCTCCATAGCACCGGCGGCAAAATCAGGAATTGCAACTTGGTCGAGCTTGGGCAGTGGGTAGGGGAGACCAAAGGCCTTTTCGTAGACTCCAGAGCCTTGACACCGATGTCCAAGGCATAGCGGCCTCTCTCAATGTCCTCGGAAGGCGGGGCGTAGACTCGGATGGGCACTCTGAAGTCGTTCGTCTCGATGTAGTTGAGCTCCCCAACGATGAATGCCACGAGGTATGTCGACATAACGGGGGACTTGTTGAAGCTGACAGACTTCTTTCCGGAAGGCAGCTCCTTCTCCTCAGCCACATCCATATTAGACAGGCAGGTAAGAGCCTTGTCGGCAATCAGGGTCACAGTGAACTCTGCCTTGAGAGCCGGCTCATCGAAGCAGGGGAACGCCCTGCGGGCGTCGGTAGGCTCCATCTGACTGGTGGCCATGATGCCCTTGGTACCATCCGGCTTGTTGTAGTATGAGCGGTAGAAACCAGCCATCTTGTTGTTCAACTCGCCCACGAATTTGATCTCGAGGGTGCCTTTTCCGCCTCTTGTAAGCTGGTCCTTGAACTCGAAGCTGTGAACCTGCTTCGGCTCATCGTACGTGATGATCGGGTCGCTGAGAGTCTTTTGATGGCCGTCGGCCGACAAGGAGAGCGAGGCATGCTTGATCTCGATCTCGTGAGTGTTCAGAGAAACAGTGTTGGAATCCTCGGCGATATCAAAGTCGATCTTGACCAGACCATCGAACTTGAGCGTCTCGAAGTTAGGCTCGAGAGTGAGATCGTAGTGGCGCGGGACGACGTTGGTAGGCAGCAGCTCTCGCGGGTAGTTCAACGTGCCGCCGCCGGCAGCTTCTCCGTGCTTGCACATGTTTCTTTTGAAGGAGCAGTGTCGCGTAGCAGCAATGCGCTGAGGGTTTTGGAATCGAACGTTTCGTCGAGGAGGGGTAGCTCTGGGCGAAGAGGTCTGGGTTGCGAAACAGTTATAATTTCGTACTTGGTAAGGACTACTCAATTTGTTTAGCCAATGAACATTGCAAGCGAAGCTGGGTAACAGCTGGTGAGCCATAGGAGAAGGACACGTACATGCGCGCAACAGGTCTTCTTGTCGGATTGACGATGCGTGAGGTCAGGTCGACCGTATGTTTTGTTAAGGAACGGAAAGCCATTGAAGGAGGAGGAGGGGGCGGGGCCAAAGCCGCGAAGGAGCGAAAGCGGTCAGTCTGCGTCTAAGCACCCAGCTACTAAGCGCTATGGACGTCTAGGAAGGTACATGTACTGAGGCGCGGGGTCCAGTGGTATCCGTAAGGTACTGAGGGGAAGCTTCCAGTTCTTCCAGTACAAAGCAATACTCCAGTCTCAGTATTGCAAGGCGCCGACGCAGGCCGCGCAGGCCGCCCGGAAGGGGAAAAAACTCTCTCCACATCTTCTGCCTCAGGTCATCGTTCACGCTGTGCTGCCCGGGCCCACGCCAAGCCGCTTCCACCCGACTCGGCCCACTGCCGTCCCGTGCGTTCTTTGAGCTGCCCGGGCTGGGAGGACGGGAGCTGTCTCTATTCCTGTCGCACTGCTGGCCCAAACCCGTATCAAACGCTCGTTTGGGGGGCATAATGCAGTGGACCTTTGTTGAGTTCGAACCAGAATAAAATCATCATCTCCTATTTTTTAAATTTTTTTAAAATGCCGTTACGAGTGTTCCCAATCCTACAGATCATCGCACTCCTGCTTCTCTGACGAAATTACGCTCGCGGCCATGGGGACGAGCTCCCGAAGCTCTGAGCTTTCTGTCCGATCAACGATTCTGCGAGCGAAGCATCAGGCGTCTTGAGACCGCTGCTTGCTAAGTTTGACGTTGGGGGAGCCGGCATATGAGGCATCTTTCGTTTATGTATTGCTTGCCTATCAGCAAGCAGAGATGCGGTGGAACGAGCACGAAGGGCATCTGGCCTCTGCTTTTGCTCTTTTACTGGGGGGTGGGGTTTTGAAAAGAATCAGCTCAATACGTCCCAGCAACAGTGCTCCGAATCTCTGGGGGTTTAAGTTGAATCGGTTATGCCTCTACAGTCGAATCGCCCGTGTTTGAACTGTTTCCGACAGATGAACTCAAGATAACCATTACGGATAACTTGGTGATCGCGCAAGCCAGAAGGTGGTTCTGCCCAACAGAGAAACTTCAATCTGGCCCGATCAAGAGAATCAGAGAGTGGCAATCCGCAATGGCGTGGTATGTGACTTACACTCGGGCGAAAACGGACAGAGGCGCGAAAGTGGAAATCTTCAGATGCAGGTTGGCCGACCTTCAATCTCCACGCGGAGAACCGGCGCTCCAGAAGAGAGAAAGACGTCATTTCCACCAAGCTCCAGAGCAAGACTAACTGGCACTCTATTACATACAGGATGACTTGCCTACACATGTCTTACCCCGGCTTTGCTGGACGGGGTGACGGGGTCGGGATCCATGATCGGGAAGAACCGCATTAGCACCTGGCTATTCCGAGCAACATCCTCGGGATAATCCATGGCGGGCTGCCTTTCCCAGACTTCCAGTGGGGTAAGAATGCTATTCTTTGATCTCAATTGCCAATGAACAGCTCGTCGTGGAACCGGGGTACCAGGAAAAGGACGTCTTCAAGATCGGGACATCGGGACTTGTAGATTGTCGAAGATGCACTTTGACGCATTCAGCCCAGACAGAGAGCCCACTAGAACCCGGCCATGGACGGTTGAGGAGCCGTTGACGCAAGAGCAAGCGACTGCGGGTAGCCAATCAGAGCATGATCTTATCAAAACGGCCGACAGTTTTAGATATGGCAACGGCATTTGTTTTGTCCAGAGTCGTAGTCTTTGACCTGAAGCACACGGGAAGGGACAGAGTCAGAAAAGTGAGGCCGGACTCGGGGGCTGGGGGCACAAAAATAGAAGAGTGGCCCAATTGAGAGACAAGGGCAGAAACGTGTCTGAATTTGGATTTTGGTCGCATTGGCAAGGGCAGCATTTTCATTGCACAGTTTGTTGAGAAGCGGTGGCCCTCACCAAGGCCGCAGACGCAGCTTGTGCAGCTTTTGTCGTGGATGAGGCAGTGCTAAGACCAGTACTTTGAAACGAAGCTGTTTTGTCATATTCTTGGCCCGTTTGGAGCTTGATCCCCATGTATCTCTATAACAGGGCAAGTGCCCCGCCTCACATTGAGAAAGAACGATTGGGCGACGTCCCAAGATACCCACCAAAAGGTTGGAAGGTGCGAGCAACGGCACCCAAGTGAAGTAACTTATGATACCGTACCGCAGGTACCTCACCTCAGGTGGGGTTGGGCAAGGGAAAGGACCCCTCCAAAACACCTGCTCCCACCGTGTGTTGTCTGGTCTTGCATCCCCCTCCTCCTCTGTTACCATCACCTCTCCTCCATCATTCCAACCTCGTTTTCCACGCGCAGACAATTGCTGAGGACCTATCTTGATTCTATCATCTAAATCTCTACAAGTAAGTTGTTTCCATCATACGCTTCTACTCTGCTGGAACTGGAGATGGGCTTCGAACACAGCTGGGAGCTTTGGAAGCTTGCGAGGAAATCACCCCACCATGCCATCCCACCCTGAGGCAATTCTTTCTGTCCGGTCAAGGAGCGAGTCCTCGCAAGCTTAGCAATTTCCCCCAATCGGTCCTATCACATTGTTGACTCACCCACTTGTCCCTCTTCTTGCTTTCTGCCAATATAAAGTCTTTCCCATCCCCCACGACCCTGTACTGACATCTTCCCCCTTCCTCCGTTAGGACAATCCATCACACAACGAGACATCATGGCCATCACCAAGATCCACGCTCGCTACGTCTACGACTCCCGTGGCAACCCCACCGTCGAGGTTGACGTTGTCACCGAGACAGGCCTTCACCGCGCCATCGTCCCCTCCGGTGCCTCCACTGGTACGTCTTCGTCGTCATCCTTAATATATGAAGAGATGGGAAGTGACCAGAGGCTGATAATATTCACTGAACAGGCCAGCACGAGGCTTGCGAGCTCCGCGATGGCGACAAGTCCAAGTGGGGTGGCAAGGGTGTCACCAAGGCTGTCGAGAACGTCAACAGCGTCATTGCCCCTGCCCTGATCAAGGAGAACCTTGATGTCAAGGACCAGACCAAGGTCGACAAGTTCCTCATCGACCTCGATGGCACCCCCAACAAGACCAAGCTGGGAGCCAACGCCATTCTGGGTGTCAGTTTGGCCGTTGCTAAGGCCGGTGCTGCTGAGAAGGTTAGCTACCGTGTAACACATTGTTCTAGCTTCCCCAAGCTGACCGCTCTCAGGGTGTTCCCCTGTACGCCCACGTCTCCGACCTGGCCGGTACTAAGAAGCCCTACGTCCTGCCCGTTCCCTTCATGAACGTCCTTAACGGAGGGTAAGCATATTCTACGTTGACCTGAACCAATATGTACTGACATTGCTCTATAGTTCCCACGCCGGTGGCCGCCTCGCCTTCCAGGAGTTTATGATTGTTCCTTCGTAAGCTGTCCTCGTATTGAAGTGTTTTTAAACTATGTGCTTGCGTCGGCTAACACTTGTCCTCCAGTGCCGCTCCTTCCTTCTCCGAGGCCCTCCGCCAGGGTGCTGAGGTCTACCAGGCCCTGAAGGGTCTGGCCAAGAAGAGATACGGCCAGTCCGCAGGCAACGTTGGTGACGAGGGCGGTGTTGCTCCCGATATCCAGACTGCCGAGGAGGCCCTTGAGCTCATCACCGACGCCATCGAGCAGGCTGGCTACACCGGCAAGATGAACATCGCCATGGACGTTGCCTCCAGCGAGTTCTACAAGGAGGACGCCAAGAAGTACGACCTCGACTTCAAGAACCCCGACAGCGACCCCTCCAAGTGGATCACTTACGAGCAGCTCGCTCAGCAGTACTCCGACCTCAGCAAGAAGTATCCCATTGTCTCCATTGAGGACCCCTTCGCTGAGGATGACTGGGAGGCCTGGAGCTACTTCTACAAGACCCAGGACATCCAGATTGTTGGTGACGACTTGACTGTCACCAACCCCGTCCGCATCAAGAAGGCTATTGAGCTCAAGGCTGCCAACGCTCTGCTTCTCAAGGTCAACCAGATCGGTACCCTCACCGAGTCCATCCAGGCCGCCAAGGATTCGTACGCCGACGGCTGGGGCGTCATGGTGTCTCACCGCTCCGGTGAGACTGAGGACGTGACCATCTCGGACATCGTTGTCGGCATCCGGGCTGGCCAGATCAAGACTGGAGCCCCGGCCCGTTCTGAGCGTCTTGCCAAGCTCAACCAGATTCTCCGCATCGAGGAGGAGCTCGGTGAGAACGCCGTGTACGCTGGTGACAACTTCCGCAAGTCTGTCAACCTGTAAAGTGGGTTAGCTGCTGTGACGATGATTGTGCAAAATCCTTGGCCCGATGGTATCTTTAGGGACACTTGGGAGGACTGGGGTACAAAAATTGATGAGACACGCCAGGCGTAAAGGAAAGATGCAACGGATGGATGAATGAGGCATCGATGACGAAACTCGTAGCTCACCATACCTATCCTAAAATGAAAAAGAAAAAAAATGAACAACTATCCCCATGATTTGACTTTGCGGTAAGCGGCCGGCAAGTGATGTGTACCCGTCAGTTTCAAGGTCCCGTGCTGCCCAGCACCTTCCGTTCCAGCGTTTCTCTTCTCCGTGAGTGTACATGAAAACGGGTTGGCCCCACTGGTGTTCACCGCAAGATCACCGCAAGATCACGGCGAGATAGGCGGACTGCTAAAACATGCCTTAGGTAGTGCGTGCTGCTAAGCTTGGACCATTGAAAGGGCTGGCGCGGGCTGGAGTGGTCTAATGGTTGCACGGTGGGATGAAAGACGCCCAGAGGATGACGCCCAGAGGATGAAGCACAGGGCAGCCGCCACTCAGCTCCGTGGCCCAAGGTATTGGATTCTGGCCGCTGAATGCAAGGTGTGCCATGACTGAGCTGAAGAAATTGATGCATGGTGTATGTAGCTTTGAATTGCCTTGGACAGAACAGCCCACAGGGAGAGGTGGGATACGTGGTGCTTTTCCTGACATCCGACTCCAGTATCCTCCCTCTCCAGCCCCATCCGCCACCATCAACAAGCAAAGACAGCTTAACAGCACCCACGACACACAGCATTCTGCACCACGGCTCTGCGCCGCAATTTGCACCAAATTGCGTGGGTTCAGATCAAGACAGCGCGGGCACGACAGGGGTTCGCGTGGCGTGTGTGTGTGTCGTCATTCATGAAACTCCAGAACAGACGAGAGTCCGAATTCGACATCAAGGATTGGCAGGCCAAGACCCTCAAGTCGTTACCAGACTCCCGAGTCAGTGCTCCCGTCTCCTTTGTCTTCCACTGCCATCGCTCCCGTCCGCATTTTGTCACTCGATCCACGATACAGAGGGGCATTTATCTCAGAACAAGAGAAAGCCTCGACAGCCTATGTCCGTCCCGTATTGCCATTGCTGCCGGGCACTCTCGAACACATCTCATGACTGCTAATCTTGGCCTGGCAACCCAGACAGTCCACAAAAACTTGACGGGCGCATAACACCCTTTGACTTTACCTTACCCCGGACCACTTTGTCGGGCTTGGAGCTTGCATCAAACCAGACGGTATTCTACTTTTAGCGTCCCTTCACGATGTGGAACCGAACCCCCCCCTGTCTTGCTTGATCCACGCCCGTCCCGTCCTATCTACGGCTAAGGATATCTATCTGTATCAACTTTGCTCGCTCACCAAACCAGCGACACGCATCGTGTCCCGCCGCCACCCTGTTGCAAAACCCTCTGAGAAACAGGGCATCTGACCTTTCTGCAACCTCCTCACAGTTGTTAACCTCCTGGTCATCTAGCGACCGAACAACTCAGTCCGGATTGTGGCCCGCGAGCGTGGGGGCGCCCCTTTCCTTGCCGCTTCTGCCCGTTGGGTCCCGTCGAGCCTTGGTGCCTTGCTTGGTCTTTCCACCAACACCGCCGATTTCACCTGTCAAACATCCTTCAATTCAAATATTACGTACAACTCTACCTCTATCCGCACGTCAACCATTCTAGCTGGCCGCAAGCCCTAGCTTTAGTTGCATAGCACATCACCCGCCCCTGAGCGACCTATCCTGCCCCAGCTCCGCGACTGGCATAGCAGCAAGGCCGTACTATGTCGGAGCGTAGCCGGCGGACGCGCCTCCAGCTTCCGGAAGAACGACCGCTGCTGCAACGGAACCGTCCCAGCCACAGCTCCGAGATTCAAGTCCCGCTCTATGGCTGCATGACCAACCCTCACAGTCATTTGCCGGTATACACCAATATTCACCGCATCCGACGAGACATCACTTCCATTGTCGAAGACTACCTGAGTTTGGAGCAGCTACGTGACGTGAGGATCAATATCGCCGTTGTCCGCCCGCTTGTCGACAAGCTGTACGAGCTCGATGACATCTCCATCGGTATGTGCAGACTCGCCCCTCCTACTTTGACTGCATCGGCCCCACATAACCTGGGATCGATGTTGCTGATACAGTGAGAGACTGCGATGGAGTTGCTCTAGCTGACCTTTCGGTCTCCAGTTTACTGCTTGCTCGTCAATCGCGCTCAATTTCTCTACGAGCAGTCTCACCTGAACAACCGGCATAATGTCAACTACAGCCGTGCAGTGCTTTGCGAGCTGGTAGCAACGCGTATCTTGAGACGATTCAGCGAGGACAATGAAGGACCCGATGGCTTGGTGCTGTTAGCACACATCTTGGTCGCCGGCTTTGAGCCTTTTCAGATGGCCCCGGCCGGGATCCGCGAGGCGGCGTCAACGGAGCCTATCGGAGTTACAATCGCATGCTTCCCTCGCTCGAGATCGCCATCTTGACCGAGAGTAAATACTTCCTCAGTGCCACTCCTTGTCAGAAAGTGTATGTACCCGTCATCCGAACAAGAGCTATCGAGAAGTCCTAACCGGAGTCCCCAGTGTCGACGCCATTTATGAAGGCCGCATCGTCTACACTCCTTCCAGCTTTATGGACATCATTCCGGATCACTACAAGCTCAAGCCCATATCGCTGTACAACCCCCGCGAGGGGCCACTACTTGACCAGTACCGACTCCTTGTGCCCCGCACGCGGAACATCCTGGAGGTGTTCCAGTTCTTGATCCTCCTTGCTCTCTATCTCTTCGTTATGGCCGAGCGTAAACCGGAGACGTTTACTGTTCTGGAAGGCTGCTTCGCCGTTTATGCCTTTGGCTGGTCCCTCGACCAGTTTGCAACGATACTGGAGCACGGTTGGTAAGGAGACACAAGAACTCGCTTCGGAAACGCCGATGACGCTGACCGTTCGACAGGCACGTGTATACGCAAAATCTATGGTCCTTCCTCGATGTGGGTTTCATTGGCATCTATATCGTGTATGCGGTCCTACGCATCCACGGCGCAAGAGTCGGAGAGCTTGTCCCCAAACAACAGGCCCTCGATGTACTTGCAATGGGTGCCCCAGTCCTGGTTCCACGACTCGCCTTCAACTTGCTGTCGGATAATCTCGTGTTCCTCTCGCTGCGTTCCATGATGTCGGATTTCGTTCTCTTGACCTTCTTGTCAGCGTGGTGTTTTGGCGGGTTTCTCTTGTCGCTTTTGTGGCTTGGTGAAGGCACCCATCCTCCTGTGTAAGTGCGCTCAGCAAAAAGCCTGCATTATACATTGGCTGACAAAGGTTATAGTACAATTAGCAAGTGGATGCTATGGATCTGGTTCGGTCTAGACGGAACTGGCATTAACGAATCGGTAAGTCTTTTACGTGTGGCCATCGTCAAGTGTGGCCTCTAACTCAATGGACTCTTCCAGGTCCAATTCCACCCAATCCTGGGTCCTGTTCTCATGGTAGCGTTTGCGTTCCTGGGTAACACTTTGTTCCTCACCATCCTTGTGTCGATGCTCTCCAATACTTTCAGCACCATTGTTAAGAACGCAACTGCTGAAATTCAGTTCCGGAAGGCTGTCTTGACACTGGAGGGAGTCAAGGGCGATGCGATCTTCGCGTACCAACCGCCTTTCAACATCCTAGCTGTGTTCGTCCTCATTCCGCTCAAATTTGTCCTCACCCCGCGATGGTTTCATAAGATACATGTAGCAAGCGTTCGGCTGGTCAACCTTCCGCTGCTGCTCATCATCGCCGTGGCGGAACGCAGAATCCTTTGGCCTCGGCCACAACCAGAGAAGCCAAAGTCGAGCAGTCTGACTTTGTACCCGAGGGTCAAACAGTGGTTTTGGGAGAAGTGGCGCATAACAGCACATCGCGACATCAGAGCCGTTTTCGACCTGCCGCCACCTGAGTCCGTGGAGGAGGAGATTGCGGTGGACGACGAGCTCACGCACCACCTGATCCGACGGCAATTTACACGGTCCATCACGAACGACACGATGCGGAAGAAGTCTCCCCTTAGGAGAGATTCGATGTTCCCTGGCGTCTCGTCCAAATTGCGCGGGTCGTTCACGGGCAGTGAGGACATGCATGACGTTGGCAGCAGGCTGGAGGCGCTCGAGCAGACGACATTAAGGATTGAGAGTCTCTTGGCACGGATGCTTCACTCGGGTGACTACTCTGACAATAACTTTGGCACCGGAGAGAGCGGCACCCTTCGCGACGGAGATGCACCTTTGACTCAATCGCCGAAATAGTCTGGCGAACGGTCTTGCGTATGCTTGAGTTGATTCAGGTGTTGAATCAAGGCATGCCGTGCTACATTGTGGATATGCCTTGTAAACATTCATAAGATACCAGTGTTATATTACTGTACTCGATGCAAGCGTAGGTGGTAGATGCAGAGGCTTGCCCGTGAGTTTTGCATTCACCATGCTCAGAGAGGCAGAGGCCGCATCACAATCTCACTTTCCCTTTGGCGGAAAAGCGCGATCGGCTCTTGCCATTCACCTACACCTCGTCTTTTGCCTATATCACAACTCTTTCCTACGGCTGCTCTTGCCAACAATCAAAACCAAATCAAGAACCAAAGAAATATCATCTCAGCTTCTACTCAGATTCAACAAGGTCCCCCACCCCCTGTCAAAGTCTTAAAAATGTGCGAAGTCTTCATCTACAAACACGTCACGTGTAAATGCGTTTGGGGCGAGATCGCCATCCCCTGCGGCCCCGGCATGGGCTACTCAACGTGCGGACAGTTCGGCAACGGTATCGCGAAGCAGCCTCTGCGACTCCAAAAGGCAGAGCACCGGCCGTGTCCGACGCACGGTATGTACGGGCTCTATGACCGCAACCAGATGCGGGTGATCAACAAGGTTACGCGCGGCGTCAAGTTCGGGACGGGCCCGAGCAAACAGGACGCCGGGTTCGAGGTCCCTTGCTGCGCCGTCATGTAAGAGTCCGGGGCAGAAGGAAGCTGTGTGAGGGTGGATGTGGTTACCGGGCTTGGTAAGTTTGGGTTAATGGGTACGGCAAGAAGAGGCCGAGGCGCAGGCGGATGAATGCAAGGGCTAACGGGTATTTAACCAGGGCCAAGGCGCGATGACAATTTGCTTTTGGAGGGGACAGCAGACGGTGTCGACAACCGGGGTTTGGTGATGGAGTCGATGGGGTTTATGGTTTGGGCTGGTTGCGTGTCGGGGTCGGGGTAGGCTCTACCGAAGTCCATCGAGAAGTACCAGTCTGAGGACTCGTCTTCCCCAGACTTGAGTCATGTAATTAACGTTCTTACGCCATTGCGCAGAGTCAAGTCGGAGGCCTGGATTGGTGACCTACCTACCACCCCAAGGATCTGTCTAGTAATTATTATACGGATAGTATTGGAAAGAAACGCCAGGTAGGCAAAAGGGCAAGGAGCTGCTCGCAACGCCCGAAGCAGTGCCGATGTCCTTTTTCCATCTCCTTTTCCTCGCCGCCCCACACCCTCCTGTCCCCGATTCACCCCGCGCTGCTCTGACGTTCGCCCGTGCGGGGAAGTCTTTGACATCGTCTTCAGATTGGTTCTCTCCTCATTTTGCCAATTGGGTTATATCGGCATCCTGCTCCCTTACAAAGCTCATAATGTCTTGCTTAAACTCATTGTCTGACTCAAGCTTCATTCTGAGCTATGCCCAGTGGCCTGGCTTCAACTCTGACTGACTACCTGCAATTGCCATCGGCTGGGAACTGCCTTTTTCCTACTCACACCCTGGTCCGGGTTGACATCCTCGTCCAAAAACTCTCGCTCTCTTCCCACGGTCTTGTTTCCTTCCATTAGTGCCAATTTCTCCGCACGTCGTCGTTGAGACTCATATTGAAGGGTCACATTGTTGATGGGTCTCATCTGGAGATGCTCGCACGCAGATTGGATTGGTACCTGACCATCGTCGCTCGGTACCTACTCTCCCCCACACCCAAGCCATGGATGAATATGTCGGGCTCCCTTTTAGCCTGAATGCGATGGTCCCATCACCACTGTCGGCCTACCGCCCCGGGGGATACCTCATGGATGAGATGGGAATCCACGAGGTCTAGGTTGTGGAAGACTTTCCTGTTCCTGTGAGTTCCGCAGATCTGGGAATCACACCCGCCATGACGCGCGTGGTGAGGTGCTTTTCTTTCTTATAAACAGGCGCTCCTCCGATCCTACCCTGGAGCCGGTTACGAAGCAAGTGCTTCTTCAACTGGTTCTTCCCGCCAGCAGCACCTCTTTCCACCGGTAGTGAAATCATGTGGAAGCTTCTCTTCCTTACGTCCCTCGGCCTCGCCGCCGCCGAGGACGGCCTAGACGGCTGGCTGCGCTACGCCAGGCTTCCCGACTGCAAATCAGCCGGCGTCGTTGACTCCCTGCCATCCACCATCGTAGGCCTCAATGCCACGAAGAACAGCCCAATTTCCTCTGCCTTGTCCGAGTTGACAAAGGGCTACCAAGGCATCCTCGGTAAGCAGGTCTCCGTTGGCGAGAACGCCTGCGCTGGCTCTTCTGTCGTCGTTGCCACTCTCGACGACTACGTTGCGGCTTGTGGAAGCGACGGTGTCGAGGCCGACCTCATCGAGGATGGTTTCTGGCTGAGCGTCAAGGGTGATGGTGTCAAGATCCTGGGCCAGAACGAAAGGGGTGCCCTCTACGGCGCCTTTGAGTACCTGAGTCTGTTGGCGCAGGGCAACTTCACTGAGACTATCTACGCGACTAATCCTTCTGCTCCCATCCGATGGGCGAACCAGTGGGACAACATGGACGGCACGGGAACTCACGGCAGTATTGAGCGTGGTGTAAGTTGTTTCCTCCATCAACTGCCCCTTCTTAAGACATATGTCTGACTGGACCAGTACGGAGGCGTCTCCATCTTCTTCGAGAACCTCAAGGTTGTCACCGACATGACCCGCGTCTCCCAGTACGGCCGCCTGCTGGCCTCCGCCCGCCTCAACGGAATAATCGTCAACAACGTCAACGCCAACCCAATCCTCCTCTCCCCGGAGAACATGGATGGGTTGAAGAGAATCGCCGACGCCTTCCGGCCCTGGGGTGTCCAGGTCGGCATCTCTCTCAACTTCGCCTCGCCCCAGACCTACGGCAACCTCTCAACGTTCGACCCCCTCGACGATACTGTCATCGCCTGGTGGGGCAACATCACGGACGAGCTCTACTCCCGCATCCCTGACATGGCCGGCTACCTCGTCAAGGCAAACTCCGAGGGCCAGCCCGGCCCCCTGACCTATAACCGAACGCTCGCTGACGGCGCCAACCTCTTTGCCAGAGAGCTGAAAACCCATGGCTCCAAAAAAGGCATCGTCATGTTCAGAGCCTTTGTCTACGATCATCTCACTCTGAACCAGTCCGACTGGCGCGCTGATCGCGCCAACGCTCAGGTCGAGTTCTTCAAGCACCTGGACGGCCAGTTTGACGATAATGTCATCGTTCAAATCAAGTACGGCGCCATTGACTTTCAGGTCCGAGAGCCTGTATCGCCCCTGTTCGCGAACCTCAAGGAGACCAACATGGCCATTGAACTACAGATCTCCCAGGAATACCTCGGTCAGCAGGATCACTTGGTCTATTTGCCCCCTCTCTGGAAGACCATCCTCGACTTCGACCTGCGCATTGACGGACAAGCTTCTCCTGTTCGTGACATTCTGTCTGGAAAGCGCCTCAACAGGCCCCTAGGTGGTTACGCTGGTGTCATCAATGTCGGCGCCAACTCGACTTGGCTCGGAAGCCATCTCGCCATGTCCAATCTCTATGCCTACGGCAGGTTGGCGTGGAACCCCACTGACGACGTTGTCGCCATCGTCCAGGACTGGACGCGTCTGACCTTTGGCCTCAGCCGCAAGGTCGTCGACACCATCACCAATATGTCGATGGAGAGCTGGCCTGCCTATGAGAATTACAGCGGTAACCTGGGCATCCAGACTTTGACCGATATTCTGTACGCCCACTACGGTCCTAGGTAAGCACTGCCCCAACCCCCTCCACTTTGTTCATCAGACTGACGCCAAGCGCAGCCCGAGAAGCCAAGATGGCAACAGCTGGGGCCAGTGGACCCGGGCCGACGGTGACAGCATCGGCATGGACCGCACCGTGAAGAACGGCACCGGAAACGCCGGGATGTACCCCCCGGAGGTGGCGACCATGTACGAGGAGATCGAGACGACCCCCGACGACCTGCTTCTCTGGTTCCACCACGTGCCCTACACGCACGTGCTCAAGAGCGGCAAGACCGTCATCCAGCACTTCTACGACGCGCACTACGAAGGGTCGGCGACGGCGCAGACCTTTGTGCCGCAGTGGAAGTCCCTCGAGGGCCTCATCGACGAGGAGCGCTATGAGCACGTGCTCTTCAAGCTGCAGTACCAGGCCGGTCACTCGCTCGTCTGGCGCGACTCCATCAACAATTTTTACTGGAACAAATCGGGCATCCCCGACGAGGCGGGCCGTGTCGGTAACTACAAGTACCGCATCGAGGCCGAGCATATGGACCTCGAAGGGTACAAGGTCGTCAACGTCGATCCTTTTGAGGCGGCGTCCGGGTACAAGGCCATTGTGACGAGCTCCAACACCACTGCGGGCACGGCCACCGCGGTGGTCGACTTCGAGACGGGAACGTACACCCTCGCCGTCAACTACTTTGACGTCATCCGCGGCAAGTGCTCATACGTCGTGTACATCAACGACGAGGTCGTCGGCCAGTGGAGGGGTAACAGCGAGGAGAAGCTGGGCCACTGGCCGTCCGAATTCCTGGATGGGCACTCGGCCATTCGCGTCAACTTCCCCAACGTCAAGGTTACCAAGGGCGACACCCTCAAGATTGTCGGAACACCCGATGGTCCGGAAGTCGCTCCGTTGGACTATGTCAGCTTCTTGCCCGACGGCGTTATCGACTAGGCCTGGTCGTCTCTCACGATACACTTCAAGCAAGTAGATATCACTTTGTAGCGGAGAAGAAAATTTAACGAGACATGATTAAATATAATCATTATGGCTTTAATTTAAAAAAGAAAAAGGAAGAAAAAATGCATCCCTCCGATGATTTATACTGCATGTCATGTGCATTTGAAATGTAACTAACTTGGCGTTGAGAGATTTCAGTCGTGGTTGATGTTGACCGCGAACCCCACATTTTCACCCAACTGCATCCAGGATTTCGAGTCTGGCTCACTTTTCAATCTTATTAACACTCACATTCCAACTCTTGAACTCATCCCGAGACGAATGGAATCGAATTGACTCCAGGCACAACAGGATAACTCGGACCCTCTGGACAACTTAATATCAGAAGACAAAGACCAGGTTCCCAGGGACCGGAAATTTCACCTGTTTAGAAGAACGCACGCTCCATCACCCGCACTTCATCACCCTGGTAAGCCGCTCTCACTCGGAACTAGACGCATCAAGACTGACGCTGCCGCCAAGAGAATCTCACCATGCTTCCCACGCCAAACACGTCCCACGTCCCCTTTGAGCGTGTCTACGAGCCGGCAGAGGATTCCTACCTCCTACTAGACACCCTCTCCGCACCCTCAGAGATCCAGTTCCTCACCTCCCGCTTCGGCACCTCCTCCTCCTCTTCTTCACCAACCCCATCAGCACCCCTCGTCGTCGAAATCGGCACGGGCTCCGGCGTCGTAATAGCTTCATCGCTGCCCATGCCCTAACCCTCTTCGGGACCCCTCACATCCTAACCTCCGGCGTCGACCTCAACGGGCACGCCTGCCTCGCCACGAACTCCACAGTCTCCCGCGCCCGGGCCGAGAACCCGACCACGTCCTCCGAGCTGTGGCTAGGCGCCGCCATGGGCGATCTCACGGCCCCTTTGAGAGAGGGAAGCGTCGACGTGCTGGTTTTCAACCCGCCCTACGTCCCCTCGCCGGAACTCCCCGTGCAGACGTCCGGTGCTTTGGTCGCTGATGGTGAGAGGAGGACGACGTTCGATGAGGACTCGTACCTGCTCTCGTTGTCGTATGCTGGGGGGAGGGATGGTATGGAGACGACGGACCGGTTGATCGAGACGCTGCCCGGGGTATTATCGGAGAGGGGATGTGCGTACATCTTGCTGTGTGCGCAGAACAGGCCGGAGGAGGTCAAAGGCCGGATTGAGGGGTTTGGGGGCGGCTGGAGAGCCATCACGGTGGGGGAGAGCGGAAAGAAGGCTGGGTGGGAGAAGTTGCAGATTATCAGGGTGTGGAGGGATGGACAGCACGCGTCGTAGTTTGGGGAATATCAGTTTGTTCAAGTGCTTCCATCCAGAGAACTTCTATTCGCACGTGTACGACTCTGAATAGTAGTGACCCCCATTGTCCATCACCTCCACTGCCGGGCGCAGTACTCTTTATACTGGAATTGTATTCTTGATTTCCCTACCTCCCCCAACGCCTAAAGAGCATCCGGTTCGTCTTGATGCTTAAGGTACTTTTTGTAACAGCTCAAGGCCCAAATGTAAAAGTGATTGCGGGTTTCGTCGTATCTGGGGGCCGCAATGATTCCCCCACAAGTCATCTCCGACCAACGGCATTCTCGTCCCTCACCGGGTGTGATAACAAAGTTCCTCGATGCCCATCAAACTTCGCATGTGCCGATTCTGCGCAACCATCCCCGAAAGCCCCCGATCGACTTAACCCCGGCCGCGACCGCGACCGCCGCCCCGGCCGCGTCCTCTTCCCCTAGGACCACCCCGGCCGCCCCGGCCGCCGCGCCGCGGTCAGCCTCCTTGCGCGCCTTGTTCTTGGGTTTCGGCGCGTCGTCGATGAGCAGCGTGTCTAGCGGCAACGAGTCGGGCAGGATAAAGTATCGGATCGTCGAGCCGCGGATGTTCATCGTGTCGAGCGAGACAGCGTCCTGGCCCTTGGGCGTCATCTTGACCGTGCGCAGCGCCGTGTTCATCTGCGGCGAGACCGAGGTGATGGTGCCGTGGACGATGGTGCCTGTTTTGCAAACGCGTTAGCCGACTGTATCTTTCTGCCGTCATGCGACAAGCTGCGCATGTCGATGTGAGGTGGATGAGAACGCATTACTAACCATTCTTGAGCTCAATTGTCACCGTCTCATTGGCGCACTTCATCAAAAATCTGGTTGTTGGAAGTCCATGTTAGCTCCTTTTTGGCCTCGTTCACGGCGGGCTTGCAGCGATTAAGCCCAGCTCACAGGCCGAGTATGACAGAAAACAAGGGAACTAGGTGAATATACCTGACGAGCTTCATGTTGGCAGCGGCGGCGTTGGTTCGTCGCGCGTATCGTTCGTTGAAGTAGAAAGGCGGCTGGATGTAAGATGTCGCGACTCGGACGTAATTAAACCTGGTTGACGGTCCCAGGTCACGGAAGGCTGAAGCTTCGGAAAAGTTCCTATCCCGTATCTGGAAGTGGGGCGTGGCCTGTAGGAACGGTCTTCAGCCACAATAGTGCGACCCACGTGATTTCACCTCACCTAAAGGCTTCTTCTTGGGTTATCGGATTTCAGACAAATTCGGTCGGAATAGACGTCAATCTTGGAGAAAAGTAAATTATACATCGAAGAGTATTTACCTCTTGGAAAATCTATGTGGAAACTCGCAGTCTAATATCATAATTGGCCCATCATCCGGTCAAAACGAACCTCTCCACCACGGGACCCCAGCTTGGAAGCTCCCACTCGTTCCTAGCCGCCTGGACCTGGGAGCTCACGATTCTAATGTGTAAACTGTGGATGGTGTCCGCAGATACCTTGGTTCCATCTTCGCGTACAATACGAATTCGAAGATGCTCCTCAAGGTAAGGCCTGGCATCATCGGGATCAAGTCCGGATATTAATCCTGCCGATACCGAGTGCATTAAAGTCGCTGTCAGAGGAACAGTCCCTGACACATGATTGCCCGAGGCCATGTTTTTCATCGCAAATACGGTCATCGATCCTACCAGGTTTGGTGCAGCCGCCCAAGAGCTTATATCTTCGGACACCTCGCCAAGGAAGAAATGAATCACAAACGAGCCGTTTAGCGACCCGGCCTGGACGTGCACGTTGGCAATCCATTCAGTGTATATGCCGTCCGTGACCACTTTGGCAACAAAGACTGAATCACGCAAAGATTCGGTCCCATGGTTGTTTGAAGCAGTCCCTTTCCGAGACTGCCCAAGGGCGCCCTGATTCCTTCTTGTCGCGGCTCTCCTTCGCCTTTGTGCCAGACTGGAGGGGCTGGACGACCCGTAGAGGCGGTTGATGGCTGCTATGAGGCGGGCCTGGTCTTCGGCTACGTTACTTCCTGGGCTGGACCTGGTCTCGGCGTATGAAT
This sequence comes from Colletotrichum coccodes, assembly GCA_020466075.1. Classification (NCBI taxonomy): domain Eukaryota; kingdom Fungi; phylum Ascomycota; class Sordariomycetes; order Glomerellales; family Glomerellaceae; genus Colletotrichum; species Colletotrichum coccodes. The sequence continues at coordinate 26,309 of JAIMZG010001072.1, forward strand.
ATCCGAAGGCCGTAGTGTTTCTTGCCATCGCTGAATTCCAGAAAGTGCCGTTGACGTCTGCATAGAACGGCTTGAGTTCTGTAAACACGTCCTGTACGTAACCTGGCGGCATGGTAAAGGAGTGCTCCATCGCAACCTGAGGTAACACCCAAGACGTCGGATAAAGGACCTGCCACATCGCAACGATTCTGTCCGCCATGGTATGGTGTAGAAAAAGATCGGATCGAAGGCCGAGTATTGGATGTAAAACAAATGGCCGCGGTTGCCAACAAGAATATGCATGGCGTCATGGAGAGATTCTACCGAGTCGTATTGGGATTGATTTGTTGCGGTGCCCCAGTATTTGTTGCTGAAGGGTCCGTAGTCCTTATAGTTCGACAGGAGTGTGTAGAGACGTTGTTGAAGCGTCGGTCTGGCATGCTCGATCGCATGCGCAATACTCTGGTTGTCTGATGTCTCAAAGGGCGCTCGCATCGTCTCCGTCCATCGCGGAAACTTGTGCTATTAGTGACTGCACCTTCTGACTGACTGAGTAACATGGCTTACGTCGCCTTCAGAAAATACTTCTGGATCAAGCGGCCGGAACTTGTAACTGTAGAGAGGGTTCGCGATGAACTGCCAACCTTTGGGGCCGTACACTTGAATACCAGGCTCTCCAAATTCTGGTAAGTAGACCATCTCTCCAGGTGGCGGCGGCGTGGCCCAGTCCCAGTATGGGATGCGGAAGTCGATTGCAGCAGCTTCGTAGAAACCTCGTTCTGTAGGGCTTGGGAACCACGAAGCGATCAACTGAATGAGCTGGTAGAGAACTTGCTGTCAGGATGTCAGTGACCTTTCAATACACGGACTCAACTAGGGGGCTGTATGGTATCTGACCTCGTATAGAGCAAGATAAGGCGATGCCATGATGGAAACAACACGGACATATGCGTGCAATATCCTCTGTCCTCACCTCCCGGAACTCCCGGGACACCATTCCAGGGGACAAAAGGAACACCATGAATGCCTACAAGATATCAACAGTCTGCTCAGCTGTCTGCAAACCAGAAGGCTCACCTGCGATCTGGTACCACGACAGCTCCTCTTTTTGGTCCGTGTACTGTAACATGCTGGATGCCAGGAGGAATAGGTTCCATTTGAAGGGGTTCTGCTTCATCTGTCTGATCTCTTGTCGAATTGGAACGGTTCCGTTGACAGAGGGTAGCTTGGCGACAACTATGGGCTGTTGCGTCTGGCGTTTGACTAGTTTCTCCGCGTCGAAGCCATAATCGTAGGCCGGTGAGAATGGTGTGGCCGCTGTGGTGGCGGCCAAAAGGATAAGGGACAAGAAAAGGGCTGTACGAGACGCCATCGCCACGCGACTTCGGTTGCAGTCAACCGGCATGAACAAACTATGTAACAGTTGACCTGTAAAACGGGGTTCAGTACGCGAGCCGGGCGGGGAGTCAAAAAGAGGTAAACGGCCGAGGGCGACCGCCTAAGTGAGGTAAGTTGTTCAAGCCAGGCAAGCGCCTCGTGCAGGAAGACTGCCGAGGAGGAAGACAGGTAAGGCAAGGACAGGAAGGTCTTTTGTGTTCAAATTTCTGAAAATTTACGGGTCTTGGTTTCTGTTGGACCCGCCATCGTAGGTGCTATGGTAGTGGCAGGCTTTTGACATTAAGACGGTGGAGCGGGCGGGAGGGTGAAGATGAACGTTGTATAAGGGGCAACTGCCGAGGCGAAGGACCAGTGAAATGGGAGACAAACAAAACAAAGGGCGAGTGTCACGCCGCATAGCCGTGACGAGGCGATGCTTGCGTGGGTGTCTTTCTCGTATTATTTATAGGAGTAGTCTCCGGCTGAAGAGGAAACCAGGAGTTACCGAAGTGTGGGCTTCCTCAAGTCACAGGCAAGAGCGAGGAATGTGCACTTGGCGATTGGCTGTATGGACAAGTGGCATTGGGAGGCATATTCTACTGCCTTCCGTATTTGAAGCCGCCGGCACGAGACGTGCCGTGCCTTCCATAACCTACCTGACTCCGGTGTGTTCCCCTCGCCTCGATCTGCAAGGCCAAGATTACCTGACTTGAGTTGGTATGAAGGACTAAGTGTACGGCACTCAACGGTAAGACAGAGCGTAGTCGCACGCAGAGTCAGGGAGGAAAATATGGTTACTAAAGAAAGAAGATTACCCGTTGGCTTCGACTGAATATCCTAGCATGGCAAGGACTACTAGTAGAAGTAGCGCCTCACTATCTCACTTTCAGACGTATTAACTGATTTTTGCTCATAGAATCCAATAACAACACCATACTCGTCCGTGCGTGACAGCAGGTGTCCATCGTACCTTGGATATTTTAGGAAACAACCATTGTGATAGCTCTCACCGGTAGCTCTCACCGATAACTCTCTTCGAACGACTGGACATTCTCGACAGATCTTGACCTTCAGGCATACCGCCGGATTGTATGCTGGAGCCAGGAGAGCGACGAGATGGATGTTCACTCTAGTTCAGGCCGTTGACGGGTGTCCAAACTCTACAAATCACGGAAACCGACGTTGATTGTATGACACTCTCGATATGAATGCTTGTTGAATTCGGCCACCTGCATGACACGAACGACCCTGTATCAGATTGTGACTGGTCTGCACATACAGGCATTACCTGATGTTGGCGTTTGCCTGTGCTTGTACCTTCTCCTCATTTGTCAAACGCTTTGTCTAGCCTTCAGCTCCATCATTTGAAGTGGAACTAAGATCTGGGGGATGGTGAGCACAACTATGGGGCGAATCCCACCAAGACAAACATGTCACATTATGAAACAGCAATGTTTTTCCACTTTTGATACATAACCAGATGGCAAATCATCATTGAATTACAAGGTAGCCCCTACATTTTCTCTGCCAAACGCCGTCCGTCTAAGGTAATGATGACATGGGCTTCAAAGGGCCCTTGCGAGGCGCGTCGCGAGAGTCGACGCGGTACTTCAACTTAACGCCCATAGCCGCCAGTTCCACGTCCAAGTACTTGAGCGCACCAGGCACGACGACAACCGTGGTGTTCTCGCCTCCAACCCACTGGTTGCCCTGGCCGTCCTCCCAGATCTCTCCTTCCACCTTGGCAGCGCTCTCCGCATCGCCTGCGTCCAGTCGGGTTGCGCAGTTTCTACATCGGACTGTCGTGACCTGTTTTTTCTTGCCCACGAAAGGCGAAACCGTCGGCTGAACCGAGAGAAACGAGCCACAGCTTCGGCAGATCCAGGATCGTGTGTAATCGGAGCAGTTGAGCAGACGATCCTGCAGCAGGAAGGCCGTGCCGTGAGCGAGCAACGCGTCACGCTCCATCTCTCCCACACGAATACCACCACCACGCTTTCTACCCTTGATGGGCTGTCCAGTCGTAGGGACGACTGGTCCCGTTGTTCGCACCTGGTACTTATCGTTGACCATGTGACGCAGACGCTGGTAGTAGACAACACCGACGTAGATGTCCGCCGCCAGCTCCTCCCCGGTGATACCCGAGTACATGGGCTCGTTGCCGTGGTAGTTGTATCCAGCCTTCATCAGCTGGTGCCCGAAGTAATCCGCGGCAGTGTTATCCTCGTTGAACTTAAATGGGGTCGAGTCTTGCGCCAGTCCGTGAAGAGCACCAGCCTTTCCGGCAAGTGACTCGACGAACATACCGATGGTCATACGAGAGGGGAAGGCGTGAGGGTTGATAATGACATCGGGCTGCATACCAGACTCGGAAAAAGGCATGTCGACGGCCGGCCACTTCTGGGAGGCAACGCCCTTCTGGCCGTGGCGAGAAGAGAACTTGTCACCAATGACGGGTGATCGAGGAACTCTGAGCTTGATTGAGATCGTCTGACCCGGCTCGTTACCCGTCTCACTGCCAATCACACGCACCTCCTCGACGAAGGCGGTCTCAGATTCCTTGTACTTCTCGTAATGTGTCTGGCCGTCCAGGTTGATCAGCTTGCCGCTGTAGTCTGCTGACACCGTGTGCCACGCGCAGAGAACATCTCCTTCCTGGACCATTCGGCCGACGTATGGCAGACCATCCTCGTCAAGTTGACCACGGTAGTGTCCCTTGACAAAGCCACCGGGGGCGAAACCGAAGAGCTTGGAAATGTTCTTGACAGCTCGGGTTCTCGACTCGTCCTTGAGAGTGATCTTCTTCGTCTTGTAAATGGTACCGTGTCCGAATCCTCTTTCGTGCGCCGACTTGTTCAGAATCATAGCGTCGTCCATATCGTAACCGGTGTACGAAATAACCGCCACAACAGCGTTAAAACCGTTGGGGAAGTTGTCAAACCCGTAAGCGTTGTGCAGGGGCGATCGTACAACGGGCGTCTGGCCGCTCTGCAACCGGTACATCTTGTTGTCTGTTCGGTACCGAAGAGCAGTTGCTGGTGTTCCCATAGTTTGCTTACCCATCTGACACTGGTACATGTTTCTGGGAGACTGGTTGAAATCCGAGAAAGGCGTCATGTTGGCAAGAATAGAGAGCATGTTCGTGGGTGTGAACTCTACGTGAGTAGACTCTCCAGACACGATTTCATTCTCGACGACGGCGATGGACATATAGGGCTGCTCGTGAGGTCCAACGAAGTCTTCCTTGTCCAGGGGAAGATACTTGACAGGTCTGACCATGCGTGCGGGCGCAGATGCCAGGTAAATACCAGGATAGGAGCCACCATTGGAAGGAGGCACGTATCCGACCTCGAGTTGCAAAGGCACGCCGTGGGTGCCTTCCACCTTCCAGTAACGGAGAGTGTCTGCGATTCTAAGAGACTCGTGAGGCGTGCAGAAGCCGACGATTCTGCCGTCAAGCATGATGACAACGCTCTCATCTGTCGCGGCGGAAGACGTCTCCACGGCACCCAGCTCTGCGACAAGACCAGGAATCTTGGAGGCATCGACAGCCTCAGTCATGATCTTACACTTGTGCGCCAAATGATTCAGCAAGCCGCAGGGAGCACCATCAGGAGTGTGTACAGGGCACATGAAGCCCCAAGACTCGGGCAAAAGCTTTCGGACCGTCGTCGTCTTCAACTCGGCGAAGAAGGCACCTCTGTGGATCATTCGGAAATGACTGAGGAAACGGAGGAAGTTGAGCTTTTCCGCGACAACGGTGAAACCGGCCGTTTGTTGCAAGTCAAGGCCGGAAGGGCTCGTTAGGTTACCCGTGGAAAGGAAGTATTCCAGTCCGTTCCCAAGGTTCTCGTTGGCGTGTCTAAAGATGTTGGCGGGGAACTCCTTAGCAAAGTCCTGTGATGTGAAGGGCGTTGCAGGGTGTTTTCTGGTCCATTCTCGCAACGAAAGCCTAACAGCAGTGGTCAAGAACTCTTCTAGACGCTCCTTCAATATCATGCCATAGAGGAAACCACCAAGCAGAACCTCCTGGTTCTGGACGGCATCAGGGTTATCGACTGAACAGTCGCCAGCCACAAGGGCATAGAGCTTTCTAATCATGAAAAGAAGCATCCGGAACTTGTCGTTGTCCTCCTTCTCGGTGACGTTAATGTTACCAAGGTGGACAAGGACAATTTTGCGCAGGAACTCGGTTCCAACATCGTAGTTGGACATGGTTTCTGGCACACCCAAAACCACGCGGAACTTCTCGCCGAGGTAGGCTCTCGTCTCGGTTTTGCTGTAGAGGCCATAGGATTTATAGGTTCGGAGGAGCAGCTCAACGCGATCTGTCAAGAAGGTGTTCTTGGCCGAGTTGGATCCAGACAAGCCGATGAGTCCTTCGAAGATTTCTCGGTCGTTTGTTTCCACGAGCGCCTTCAGGATCATCATAACCGGCACGAGGTACTCGTTCTTTCTCCAGGAAAAGCGGAAAGTCATATTGCCGTCGCTCAAGTAGTGTAAAACGTTGGTCTGAGATGTCTCATCGGGTCTGACGGATCGGAGAATGATACCATAGGGGGTGTAGCCTTGGCCTCGGTTTTGGAAACTCGGTCGATTGATCGCCATGGGGAAGTTTCTGCGGTTGACTTGCAGCATCCGAATGATCTTTTCGATACCGTTGACGATGAAGTAGCCGCCAAGTTCCTCTGATTCCTCCTTCCTCTGCACCAACTGGGCCGGCGAGTTGCCCTCCAAGTGGCATCTGTTGGACTGCGGTCACATTGTCAGAATCACATCACTGGTTCGCATTGCGCAATCGAATGCGATTGCTTACCTTGACCATGATGGGCACTTGGCCCAGCTCGCGAACAAACTCTTTAGGGTCGCCATCGTTGATTCTGTACTCAAAGGTGGCGGAAAGTCTGCCCCGATACGTGCAATGGCGCTCCCTGCATTCGGCCGGCAGGATTTCGCGATTCCTGGCAAACTTGTTGGAGGGAGGTAGCTGTGATTTCTGCAGCGACACGCCCTTGATCCGAATAGACAAACGGTTCTTGCCTTCGAGGCCAGCCCTATCGTCACCGTCGAGGTAGGTCTTGGTGCCGATATCCTCTAGGCCTCTAGCGAGGAGGCTCTTGCCGTCGGCTCTGAACAAGGCGTTGAAAGAGTCGATATGAGGACTGACAGCCTCTTGCAGAGCAGGGTAGGCCGTGTGGTCTTTCGGAGGGTTGCGGAAGAGATTCTCACGGCGGAGGGTGTTGTACTGGTGATCCCACTCCGTGCTGGTCGCTGAAGGGGCCATGTTCGCTCGCTCGCTCGCTTGCCTGCGTCTAGAACAGTTAGCTAGCGTCGGAGTGTGGTGTGTAGTGTACGGCACCATACCGGAAGCTATATCATACGAGTACGGCCGTTGAGTAAGAATTGGCTCTCTGTGCAAGACGGAGACAACAGAGACGAGGTGAACATGAACTTCTTCCAACAGCGCCGGATTGCTGGACCGTAGAGAGGAAGATGCGACAGTCGGTCCCGGTGAAAACAAAAAAGTTATTATGGGGCGCTGGAGCGGAAAAATTGAGACGGCCAATCACGGTGTAGCCTCGGTGAGATAGCAGGCCGTTATCCTGACCGTACATGCACGGTGCTCTATCTCATTCGCGGGGCCCTCTTACGAACGGACGGGATACTGGACCCCAGGACTTGAATTCATCAGGTGGCATCGCATCCAACACCCACCGAGACCGATCCACTCTCCCATCCATCATTCACCTTCCTCTAGCAAGCCGTCTACTGCGCCTCACCGGGGGTCAGATAGAAAACCACTAGCCGTGTAGACAAGATATCGTCCTGCGGGGCAGCTCTCCGTCCTGTGTCACCAATGATTTGTTACCACTAATCTGTCATAAGATTTCTGGGGGATCTGGCTGGCCCGGTGTTGGTCCGTCAGTGCGAAATGGCCCCTACAACTGGGAATGAAGGACAGGACTAGACATGCTGATACTCGGCCTCTCTCATCGCTCGGTATGGTGTATTCATGGGAATTTCATGACTTATACGATGATCTATAATGAAGCCTGGATGACAGTCTTGCTTTCGATGGGCTTGGCTATCCAGATATGCCGAGTTCGGTTTGAGGAAGAGTGAACACCGAAGTATCAAAGTCCGACGATACCCAGATAGCTCGGGGAAATCGAGATAATGGCCCTGGGCAGGATTTTTTTCGAGGTGAGGTCCGCAGGTGCTGACTGTAAGGTATGTAATTAAGGCAAGGTAGGGTCTTCATGCATGAAGTGGTCACGCTACGTCTGCGTAAGTGGCCGTCGTGTTTCCCCTCGCGGTCACTCATCCTCGCCAATGCGAGTGTCGAACGAGACCTTCCCCCATCATCAGTCAACCGGGAGGTCTCCCAAAGACGGGACTAGCACACGCCGAAACCAAAGTTAGCTTGCTCCCTGAGCCAACGGTGACTGCTGATTAGCAGAAGTTACAGCGAGCAACTGGCGACTTGCAGCCCAACCTGCACTATCCGGGGCCCGACAAGCCATGTCCAGGTTCCAAAGCACGTTGTACCTCACCTTTGGATGCTCTATTACTGCGCTGCGCATGCATACTTCAGGTTTGCAGTGTGCACCCACACATTCATGAAGTACACTTAGCTCAACCGGCAGGGTGCTGTCCGCGCGATGCATAACACATGCTGCCGCCTCTGCCATTCTCCCATGTTCAAGTCTGCTCAACCTTCCGGCCCGCTTGCTTGTCCCGGGCTTACTACCTACGAGCCGGTTGGGATTTCTCCCTTCGGTTTCCACTACATATCGAAGTTGAAGTAATCTTCCCTCGAGAAATTCATAATCTCCTTGAGTGCCTTGGCCGACTGCTCAACGTTTTTGGTTGATTATCTCACCTACTTCGCCTCACAGAGAGCACATACCTACACCTTGAGCGCCACACCACACCACACCTTGCCCTGCCTGACCACCCGGCCTGTTTTGCCTGACAAACTGTCGTCCTTTTGCCGAATACTCGGCGTCCTGCTTTCCAACAAAGCTTGAGGTTTCGTTTCATTACCCCGGCTGCATTTACTCGAGCAACGTCTAATCCTACATTGTTTGTTTCCCCCACACTTGGACATTTCAAATTGTCCGAAAACTACCAACAAACGCCGTCGTCGGCGAGTCGCCCGCTCTCCGACGAGCATCCACACTTTTCATCACATTCACAACGTCATTAGACGCCGAACGACGTCTGCCGTCTGCCCGTGGCGACCTTTAGTCCCCTCCATCGATCGCGCTGCCCCGCCGCGGTCCGCCCATAGCCCTTGCAAGTCGCCAGACGGAATTGACAGACCTGGACTTGTGCCGCCTACCACGCTTTTCATCACGCGCCCTCGTTTTCTGCCTCCTTCCTTTCTCGACATATCCGTCTCCATTTGGAGATATTCATCCACCTGCGACCACCTGAAATACCCTGCTCGCCTTATTCTGGGAGTCGAAAAGCTGTTGGTTGGCAAACCAACGAATTCGCTCACCAGCCTCGCCTTGGGAAACACGCGGTCCGAAACAAGGCACCTCAGCTTCACCAACATCGGTCAGCTGAAACCCATTCGGATTTGCCTTGGACTGCTGCGACCTCTGGATATTCCACCGTGTCGCCATCTTCTGCCTTCCAACCCCATTCGACCACAAGCAAGCAATCACGTCGAATACAGGCATCTGCTACATCCAGCTCATCTCATCCAGTCTTGGCACCTTTGAGCATCCCCGGGGATTTCGACTTGTGATCGGGCTCGCAGCATCGAAGAAGCATTGTTCGTTTTTCCAGCAGGTTCATCACAGGCAAAATTGAGCGCCCGTGGTTGGAAAGTACCTGCCTTCAACGCTGGTCCTTGTCGACGTTTCTATTCTCCTTGCCGCGTTCGCATCTCATCCCTGCACCTGCTCCTACTCCTGCTGCCGCCGCAGTCGTTGTCGGTACATTTATTACGTGCGCAAATAAGGTACATGTCCGAACTTACATACACCTGGTCATATATATGTATAGTCTGTTCCTATCTCAGCCATTTCTTCGCGTCTATCGTTGCAATATCCACAACAGCCCTGTACAAGCAAGCGAATGGAATCCTAGTCCTTAACCTCTAACCGCTACAGGCCCTGTCAACGCGGTTACCCAGAATCACCTTTTCTCTGCATCCGCCAGCTTTCCTTACCATACTGTACCCCAACTCCGGCACGGTTCATTATACAGCTTGTGCCCCGCACACACAACCTCATCCCGTCTTTCCTGGTGGGGACCTCACCTGTACCTCCTCCGCCTCAAGGACAGGCCGGACCAGACCAGGCCAGACCAGGTCAAGCGTCACCTGGGCGCTCTCTTCTCTTCTGGTTCCCGCCCGCCTGCACCTGCACCGCTGCTTGCTTGCTTGTCATCACCCGCCAACGCGAACGAGCGACCCTTCGAGCCTCTCGACACCTTTCCCGCCCCCATTATCGCACAAAGCCAACACCCTGCGACATCTCCTCGTCCATGCCCGCGAGACTTGACTTGCGACATTTGGTCGGCTACCACGGGTCATACGAGACATTTTTATTTATAATTTCGAAAGACGTCTGAGCGCAGCGAATACTTAAGCTTCCCAACCAGAACCCCACACTCGACTTCTCTCTCACCGTCTCGCCGCCCATCTCTAACGAGACAATCACCGTGCCGCCGCCGTCAACCGCCAAACACTATCGTCGCGAGATATATCCTACCGTTGCGCTGTGACTGAATCGAAGACCAGCACCCGTCGGCGAATCGCCCATCTGCTGCACTTCTACGAAAGCTTACCTCTCCAAACACGCCAGCGTATCACCATCGCGCTCGCGCTCGTCATTTACAACCATGGCGGGGCTATTCCGGAAGGTGTACGACTGGTTGTTGAGGACATTTTGGTGAGTGCACTGTGTTCGCGGCGATGGACAGCGGGGTGATTCCCAGCGACTCGACGGCCCGCGCGCTCTGATCCTACCCCGCTGCCATCGCGCCCACACTGCCCCTCAGTCACTGTAATGATGAACTGGACGACTTGTGCTGATTTGCGACGACAGGGCGACCGAGATGGATGTGACGATGATCGGTCTGCAGAATGCAGGCAAAACTTCTTTACTCCGAGTACTGGCAGTAAGCTATCCGTCGACTAACCCTACCTTTTCCCGCCGTGCTGGAGCTGTTCGTATGCTGACGTTTCTGTTTCCAGGGAGGCGAATTTACGATCGAGTAAGCGATCCCCTTCTTGATGCCCCGGAAGCGATGAGCGTGCGGTCTCTGGTGTGGTTGATTTCGGCTAGCGGCATCTTCGGCTAACTGAGATGTGTAGCTCGATCCCGACGGTCGGATTCAATATGAAGCGGGTGCAACGAGGACACGTTACACTGAAGTGTTGGGATATTGGTGGCCAGCCCCGGTTTCGAACGATGTGGGAGAGATACTGCCGTGGCGTAAACGCCATTGTCTTCATCGTCGATATCGCCGATATGGATCTGTTGCAGCAGGCCCGCGAAGAACTCCATGCACTCATGGGCCAGGCTTCGTTGAGAGAGATACCGCTTCTAGTGTTGGGAAACAAGTCGGACCTCCCGCAGAAGTTGTCGGTCGACGAACTGATTGATGCGCTTGATCTCAAGTCAATAGGCCACCGCGAGGTCTGCTGCTATGGTATCAGCGCCAAGGAAGAGACTAATTTGGATGCTGTGCTCCAGTGGCTCATGAAGTGGGCGAACAGATGAGGTGTGTCGCTATTGCGTGTCGGGACCCTCGATCCGCTGCATCTCGGACTTGTCTTGCCGACCGCGCCTGCTCGTCCGTTTGTCCTCTGAGGGGACATGGAAATGCATGAAGTCGCGGTTCGAGACGAGGCCGAAGATGTGTTGCGCGAGGCTCGATGCCAAGGAGATGTTGTATCGAACTTGTCCTACAATTTGCGAAATATTCGGCGTTGGTCGGTCTGCGACAGCATCAGTAGAGCCAGTAACCCAGCTTGGTCCCATTACATTTTCAACACATCGCACACACGGGCGGGGCTGTCTCGGGCGGTTCTTTGGAAGTCAGAAGATATGATACGGAAGCAGGGCGCCTGCTTTTGGTTTGGAAGACCTTGTTGGCCGCATGCTTCTTTTTTTCGTTTGAGGGGGCTTTACAGCCAAAGAATTGCGGATGCGCGATGGTGTGACGGCGAAACACAGTAAAGAGCGGAGAAAGGGCCGGGTGGGTGGCCATGACGATGCTACGAAAGTAGATGAATGAATATCATGACTGATGCGCGATCGCTTGGTTATTTACGTGGCCCAGGTGCCGTAGTGTTACAACTTTCAAGACGGGTCGAAAGTGAGTTTTTTCCCCCAGCCGACACGAATATGTGTGCGATGGAACCTCTGGGGGCATGGCGGGATGCGCCGAGCTGAGTTGGGCGGGGGGTCGTTCCTGATGGTGCTGATGACTTCTCTGAGTGCGATGTGAGAGTTGCGCATCGAGTAGCGGGTGAGGGGAATGTTCCTGGTTTTTGGCGGGGGAGGGGGAAACGAAAGGAGGGACGAGACGAGACGGAGACGAGATACTCTCTGAGAGGGGGGTTGAAGGGAAAGATATGTTCCTTCGTTGTCCGCGATTTCATTTCTCTCCTGTCCATTCCCTTCTGGACCTGGACCTGCCTTGCGTGCGCAGCGCACAGCACAG
>JAIMZG010001073.1:0-13148 GCA_020466075.1 Colletotrichum coccodes
GTGCTTTTGTTGAATGTCTTTATATTCGACTGTGGCGCCGTATCTGCTTAGCTCCACGAAATAAAGCAACACATGCAAGTAGTATGAGGGGTGGAGCAGGCAGAGGAGTGGAAAGGAACAGAAAGGAAGAGGTTCTGGGAAGCAGTAGGTCAGAAACGGGGCGCCAGGGCTTTAAGAGAGACAAACAGCCACCTTATCCTCAATCTCCGTTCCTGGGCACTTTTTCAAGCGTCACTCATAGCGCGGAAGCAGTCAACCCAGAGAGTAAGACCAGCAGCCAGCCGGGGTTTAGAAAGGGTAGGTGGGGGTTCTTAGCATCACTGAGGGACCCTTATGTAGACGACTAGATAAGGTGCTGCGACAACAAGCTCAAAGCTCTTCAAGCCGATTGCTCCCTAGAGCGGGCGATTTTCCATGCCTCATGGGACGAATCCTTGCCCATTACATCACAAAACGACGTTTGTGTGTGTTCCCCCTCTTTCCATCCAAGCTCTCTCATATCTCCTTCAAAATGCACAGGCCGCCTCTCCTCCATTTTGAGCAAGCACCCGTAGATCTTTTGGAGCAGCGACGTCCAGGTACCGACGCTGAGCCTCTGAAGTAGCCGGTGCGCTAACCGAAAAGAGCCAAGAGCGGTCGACACGCCCCGTCATAGTTTACCCGCGTCGCTGTTGCTTGTCACGCAGGCCCTCAACGTCGGGCAAGGTTGCTTGCTCGCTGCCTCTCGACACACTGCACGGCAAGAAAACCGTCAAACTTTTGGAACGGGGAAAACAGGGCAATTGCATCGACAGGTAGCCGACGTCAATCGCCCATTCGATTCCCCCACCGTTCACCTCGACGAACAATACGATTCCACACGACCGCGATCTCGGTAGTTGTCTGCGCGTTGGAGGATGGTGATCTGGAAAAGCCTGAGCTCTCCATATTTCGACAAGTCGCGACAGCTCCTGCCCTCGTAATCTCGGATTTTCCCTTCCGCCTTGTCAGCTCCCAACCTCGTCAACCACACGCATTGGCTTCTTGATAACACCCTGTTCCTTTTCTCGCCCATCCATCGAGACTCGTAGTATCCTTGCCCGCGAACTTGCCGCGATCATGGCGGCTCCGTCCCCACAGGCGTCTGTGAGCGACCAGATTCGCCAGCTCAACGACGCAAGGAAGCTCGTCTTAGGCGACGTCAAGTATTACCCGACCGTCGTCAAGAGCATCCTTCCAATTGTCGGGCCCACGGCGCGCGTCGAACTTCGGAGATGGGGCGCCGACTTCCTGGCCGAGGCCTTCTCGACGCCCGCGCTGCCTGGGAGCGAAAAGGAGACGATGCAGCTCTTCGTGCTGGACACGCTGCAGACCATGGTCGAAACACCGAACGAGGACCCTCACGTCCTGCGAAGCGCTATCCAGACGGCTGCCAGTATCTACCCCTTTGCGCTGCGATGGATGTACGTGCGCATTACTGCTCCCAATGACCTCTGGCTGCGTGGACCCGAGGCTGACAGGATCGATAGCATCAACAACTCGTACGACACCCTCACGTGGGAACGAATGGTCGCGATAAAAACGCGGATTCTTCAGATATGGGACGATGCCGAGTCCACGGTGCGGATATGCTGCATTAAATTTGCGCAACGGGTTGTCCTCGCACAATCAGTGGCCAATCCAAACGAACCAAGAGTAGGCTGAGCCTAACATGTTTCTGTGTGGGAATACTGACCTTTCGCATAGCGTGGTGACTCTCTCGATATATCGCTGGACAAGATCCCGCCGAACCACCAGACGTTGGATGCTAGAACCCTTGACGCCGAGGGGGCCGGGTTGCTGGACAGGATGCTCAGCGTACTACAGGAGAATAGCAGGTAAGGGCCGCGTTGGGAGGACATGTTTGATCACGGCTAACCACAGCATCCCGGTGATAGTGATGTGCTTCTTGTTGATGCCACCTTGAATTGCCTGTCCATCTTGGTCCGCACTCGGCCGGGTACGGCCAACAGGATCCTGAATGCCGTGCTCAACTTCAACCCCATGAAGCTCGCAAACTCGCCCATGACTCCTAGAACCCGCGTGATAGTCAAGTCCATGGAGAAGACTACTCGTATGCTTTTGATACACCTCTCCAAACGGTACAGCCCTGAGCCGCCAGTGCTTTCCACTTTCCCTGCTAACCTTGTAATGCAGCGACCCTCACAACCCCATGGCGCCGCGGATCCAGCAGCATGTGGAGAGAATGATGCGCATGAGGCACGAAATCTTCGACGAGTCCGGCCGCAAGCGGGCTCTCGAAGCCCAACAGCACGCAGAGATGGATGCTAAGCGCCAACGTATTGCGCCTCAAGTTGCGACGACGCCGCAGATCCAAGTCACGCCGCTGCCGCCAGGGCCTCACAGCTTAGGTGACGTCTTCACTCTCACTGGAAGCGAAGGACTGAAGGCCTTCGACGTGGGCACACTCCCGACAGCCATGGCTGCGAAAATCAGCATCACCACGCTCATCCGTACAGATGCGCAACTTCTTGCGAAAGCGATCGAGGTAGGTCCCTGAGTGGGCTCGCCAGATCGGATCCTGACATTATGTAGGGCATTCGTGGACGACTCAACGCGTTGGCTGCCCAGCCCGCACCGCAAATCAATCCCGAGACCGCTCCCCTAGGCGTCGACGAGGATGATGATTACGAGCCAGATTTCGCCGCCGCCGAGGACAATGAGCAGATCCTCAACAAGCTCGACAGTGACCCCATGTCCAAACCAGATGATAACGATCTTGGTCTGAGGACGTTCAAGCTGCCGCCCCCGCTGGCGCTCACGCCGGAATTAGCGCTCAGCGCGGGTCAAGGCACCGTGATGTCCCTTTTCCAGTTCATCAAGACCCTGGAAGACCCTGGCAAGAAGTCAAAGTCTGGCATCAACCGGTTAGCAGCTAGCACCAACGACCGAGAGTCCTGGATTGCCATCATCACCCGCCTCGCCAGCCGCTCGTCGGCGGGCTTGGAGGAGGTCAGCACCAAGGACGAGGCCAGCGGCTCTGCATCAGGATCGTCTCTCGGCAACAGCATCAGGGACTCGCTTTACACCTACGTACTCGAGGACTTCCGACGGCGCATCGATGTTGCCATCACCTGGTTGCACGAAGAGTGGTACAACGACCAGCTGCAGAAGAGGCAGGAGGGAAACCATCCCCTGCACTATGAGAAGTGGGCGCTCAAGCTGCTTGATGGTTTCTCGCAATACCTCAACGCCCAAGACAAGGTCCTCACTCGGTTCCTGGGCGAGATCCCCGAGCTCAGCCCTGCCATCCTCTCGCGCGTCAAGCTCATGTGCCGAGACCCACTTGTGGTCCCGCTGGCCCTGACGAGTCTGCTGTACCTGGTCATGATGCGGCCGCCTGCCAAGGAACTTGCTCTGGATACGGTCCAGGACATCTGGACAGAGTGTATGTTTTGCGTCGCCCGAGTGATTGTGAATTGATGCTGACCCATCGCGACAGACGAGGACGCGCGACCACTGGCGGCCAAGTACTTGGTCAAGTTCCGACCGGCCTGGCTGGAATCGGCCAAAGCAGCAGCAGAAGGCGGAGGTGCCCTGGCAACGAATAACACGACAACAATCACAACATGACCGAGAGGCCGCGGCCCGGGTCGCTTGTATGCGGCCATTGAACAACGCGACAGGGACGGTTACGACGTTTGTCCCCAGTCTTGCGCATTTGAGTTACGAAGGAAATCCACTGGGAACACGTAGACGGCATTATGCCATGGCAGCTCCCTTTCGAGGCGGCGGGGTCGTTGGAGATGTTTTGATGGCCACCGAGTCCGACAAGTATACCCAAACAGACTGAGGTTGGAATGAGGCAGCATGCGTATCGACGGACAGCGTCTCTGCGGATACGAGATAAGGTCCAATCGGAAGGAGAAAAGAAGCAACGGCAGAAAACTGGCATGGCAAGGCCTTGGGTTTATTGGGCTGAAACCCATGGAAGGGGACACGGATAAACTGCCATGTATACATATGACTCAAAGGGATAGCAATCTCGAAGGAAAAGAGGCTTGAGAAGCAAAGTTGGCGAAACGAAGCGTCCGGGAAGCGGCGGCAATTTTGATGTACGCAAACTCTCCGTTCCGCCATCATCCATTTATCGCACTGCTCTTGGCCAAGCGTGACGTGAATGCCGCAACGGTTAGTCATGATAAATCCCAGTATCGACGGGGCAAGAGGGGTTCCCGGGAGAGGGAGCGTCGGCCCCTCTGCTTCCCCGCGGGAGGTTTGGCGTTGGCGGCGGTCGTGGTGGTAGCGGGTTCGAGACTTGGGGACCGTTTCTTCGGTTTCTTGTCTCGACGGCCGGCGCATTCTGACCGGGGTTGGCGCAGGGTGTCACAGGCCCGGCCAGACTGGAATGTGCGTGGTGTCACACATGCTTTTTCGGGGTTCGTTGGGTCTATGGCGCGGGTGTGGTTTGATGTCGGTCCTGCATAACGGATTCGTTGTACGTCGGTGAGCGCCAGCTCAGCTCAGTAGGGTGATGTCGAAAGTGGCATCGGAGAGTTTCGCGGGGCAGGAGGGGAAGGGGCATGCGGTAGATCGGGAGGCTCTTGGGGACTGGAGCGGGGGCAAGTTTCACGGGTTTAGCGTTGAGTCTCGAGTTAGGTCGGCTCGGGGGAGTTGGAAGATGCTTGGAGGCGTGCAAGTTGCAGCTGCGGGTGCCACGGGTGGATGGAGATGGGGCCGGTGATATGATAAAGTCGTTGACTACGTAGCATATGGGATGGGAGGCGATGGACAGATTCTTCGGCAAAGGTCGCTGTTGTCCGATTATTTCTCCGTCCAGTTTCGTTGTGGCGTGGGGAGTCACGGGTCGAAAGGGGTCGAAAAGGGTTTCGATCTTTCTTCAATTTCCAGCATCCGACCGTCCCGTTGTATGGTGAGCCTCATGCTGTTATGCCGATTTAGACGTCTAGAAGAAAATCGCGAGAATGGGTGCCGGCGCGGGGCTCAATTCAGGAGACACGAACTCCTCTTCAAGATGGAATCGGTGCCGGGATCTTGGGTATATCGTGATAACCGAGCTGGGTTGTCACTGACGCTGACGGCCCCGCCAACAGGCTATAGTAAGACAAGAGGAACCCGGGATCGTGAGTAGAGAGGGCCCCTTTTCTTCTTCCCTTCCCTTTTTTTTTGTATTGGATTGTTTGGATCTGCGCTAGGGGGTTTTGCGGGTAGAGAGGGTAGGGATAGGGGTTCGGGGTTTGAGATGGGTTAGATGGGACGGATCAGATGGGATGGGAAGGGGGTTTATGGGTGGCGATGAGGGCTACCGGGTTGATGAAGGTACTCTTTTTTGATATGTTCTCGGTCTGCAGGTAGGAAGAGAAGAAGGAAGGAGCAGAGCTTATGCGAGGAAGCGTTGCTGTTGCAAGAAGATTGAACAGGAGAAGCGTCTTACCCATTGATAGATAGTTGGTGGCCTCGTGGAATATCAACCGCAATGCAGGTCGCTTGGAAAAACGGAGGGGGGCGGGGCATCTTCAGCTTGAACATCAAGGAGATTCGACGTCATGCTCATTCTGTCTGCATCGTGGAAACGTCGGCTTTCTTTCTCGCCTTCTTCCCCCTCGCCTCAAGAGTCGCTCGAAGCGCCTCAGGTAGAGTGGTAAGACACAGGGCTTCTGAGAGAGAATGAGAGAGAGACAGAGGGGATGGGCCGTGCATTGCTTCTTTCTTTCGGTCAGAAGAGTGACGCAGCAATAGCAGCGATCTTCGTTGCTGGGGAACAGGGTGGTCTCCTGCTTTTTAGTGGGGGGAGTTGTCAACCAAGGTTGTCTGGCTGCATAGCCCGTCCCCGCTGCGCCGCCGTGATTTGCCTGCTGCAGTGTTGGCAGAGGGTGATGTGTGTGCTGTTGTGGCTCGATGCGGCTCGATGCGGTGTGGTTGCGTTGCTGTATCCAATAGTGTCCATGTTGATGTTGTTCTGCTTTGTGCCTGTGCCTGTGCCTGTGTGCCCGGCTAAGTTCCCTCGAGGTAAATGTTCATGGCAAGGTGTATGAAAGGACGAAGAAAGGCAACCGAAACCTGGGCGAACAAGACATAGATTAGCCGATGAGTCCCATGAAATCCACAACAACCACCAAAGAGAGAGAAAAAAACCTGGGGTGGTCGGCCGGCAAGAGAAAAACATCCAGCATCGAAAGAAGAAAAAAGACTGAAGAGCTCGCCGTGGTCTACTACTACTGCTTAATGCTTGTCTCGGCCACCACTTTCTCGCACTTCTAGTTCATCTAGCCAGGCCTTCCCCTTCTTCGCTCGACCCTCCTCCTTTACCTTCCCACTTCCTGTCAGAAGAAGATTGACTTCCGACTGACGTAGCTCGGCACGGCCCTGTAATTCGCATTTACGGACCCCAGACTTTCCCTTGCTTGGCCAGAGAGGAAGGGGAGAAACCAGACGCACCGAGATTCCCGATTTCCGTCCCTTCTTTTTTTGGTTGTTTTGCCTTTTTGCTTTTTTCCATCGCTGCCTCGCGTCTCAGTTGTCCCCATTGTGCAGTCTACCTATACCCGGACATCCGCCCCCATTCCAATCGCTTTCCACGCGCTCCCCCGAAACTCACCCAACCTGCATCCCACGTCAGCCCCCGTCCGACATCAGACGGGCCGGCTGCTTTCGACCACGTTCGTCGACGGGCGAGAATACGCCCCCAATCCCCAGTCCAAAGACGAACGAGCGCGCCCCCATCACCGAACCTTCTTTTTTTGCTGCAACCACCACACACCACCACCACACCACGCACGACTCAAACACTAACCGGTTTTGCCTTACCACGACGAACTACTACCAACGTGCCGACCAGCCTACCTGGACGACAACCCAAACCGCCGAATTGTTGCAAAGACGATGAGCGAGAGACATGCCTAGTCGGCTGCACAAATCCAACAGGCAAGACAAACAACGACTCCCCCACAACCCTGCTCAAGTGCCCGGCGTCGATATCCAACAAGACTTTGCTCTCGGTAAGGGTCCCCCGTCCTTTTCGCCTTCTGCTTGAAACCTCACCCCGATCCACCACCCAGCCCACTTAGCTCTAGCCTCTCCCGACGACTTTGTCCGCCGTTCTTGGGAATCTTCCAGAGAATAACCGACTTGCTAACCTCCGTCTTCCCAAAGACCTCGACGCCTCAGCGGCCCCCGCCAAAACTTGCTCCCCGGCGACGCCTCACTAAATGGTCCCTCGAGCAATCGTACCCTCGCACCACCCTCCACCACCACGTCCTCCCGCACCGTCCGCAACAGTAGCGTGAGCACTCGCCTCGACGGTAATCTCCAGTCGACGACGAGCAGCCCTTCCCCGTCTCCCCGAGGCGCCCCTAAGATGGTCCAGACCATCCGAACGGTATCCAGCTTCGAAGCCGCGAGCGACACGAGCTCCGACGCACCCTCCCACGCCTCTGCCTTCTCCAGTTCCGTAAACAGCAACGCAAGCGCCGTCAGCATGGCCTCGAATCACCAGGACAGGACGCCCGGCGTCAAGCTAAAACACGATTGGAATGGCGGTGACTCCACCGTGTTGAAAGTAAGAGAAGAAACACCGCCTATCGACGACGACGAAACCCCCGTCGCCGCAGTGCCCGACGCGCAGGGCCCGGGATGGGACTCGACCATCGGCAAGGCCGGGCTGGGCAAGACGGGACGGGTCATCAACAAGCTTGTCAGCGACAACGAATCCCTCAAGCGCGACATCCAGATCGAGCGGTTACGGGCCGAGGAGGCCAAGCAGGCGGCCAAGCTGGTCGAGGACAAGATGGAGCGCCTCGTCAGCGACTACGAGAGCCGCCTCCTCGAGGCGAGCGTCACCAAGACGCTCCTCAGCCGCAAAGAGCGCCAGGTAGAGACGCTCAACGCCAACGTCGAACTCGAGAAGAAGCGCACCGCCGACGCGCAGGAGCGGGAGCGCTCGTGGCGCGACGAGATGGAGAAGATGCGCGCCAGCACCACCAAGCAGGTCGAGGACGCAAACACCCATGCCGCCCTCATGGAGGGGCGCTACAACGCAATCAGCTCCCACTGGAAGGACCAAGGCGACGAGGTGAAGCGCGCGCACCTGAAGCTACGGGCCGAGATCGCCGCGCTGGTTGAGGAGCGCCGCCGCGACGACGACAAGATCGCCGCGCTGAGGGACCTGTGCGACCAGCAGGACGGCAACATCAAGGAGTTGAGGCGGCAAAAGGACGAGATTGAGAAGAAGTTTGAGGACTACAAGGCGCAGCAGGAGTTGTTGCTGAAAGACATCAAGACGGGCGCCGCCGAGAGGGACACCGAGCAGGAGAGGCTGCTCGAGGAGACGAGGTCGACGTTGGCGAGGCTGAAGTGGGCGTTGAACGTCAAGGAGAACGTCAAAGACCTGTTGCAATGACCCTGCTTCCGTGGAATCCCGCTCGGCGACGTTCTTTCAATCGGTTAGGACCTCTACGCCCGCCAGCCAACACCATCCTACCGCCACGATCCCGCCTTGTCCGTCGAATCATAACAGGTCGATGCCACGTCCCAGCAAACCGCGACCGTACCCGTAGCCTAGCAAACCAGCAACGACGCCGCCGCCCTCTACTCCTACTCTCATATCGGCAATCTACTTCGCGCGCGCGCGCGCGCGTGAGATGCAACAAACACTACACAAGAACCAAACTGGGGGAAAAGGATGTGTATAGCAAACCACACAATGTGCCTATGAGCAGAAATGACGCTCTCCCGGATTAAACTATGATTTTTCCTCTTTTTTCCTTGTATTGTTTTTTTGTTTTTTTCTTTTCCTTTCTTCACTTCTCGGGTCATGGTTCGGATCATGGCATGCTCAAGACACAAAAAGAATCACACAGATAGAGTCGGGCACGAACCGACAGAATCGGGGTTTTCTGGATACATGGAACTTGGGCTCTTCATCGTTTCTCTTCCCGCACAGTGGAGGGTCGGCATCGAGGGCATTTGAAAGGTCCGGAGTGAGCCGACCTCGGCTTTCGTCCGAAAGCCCCTAGGAACTGGAGTTTGCGGCGTAAACACGGATGGGGTTCTGGTGGTGGAAACAGGAAAGGCTCTTTTGCCCCAGGTTGATGTCTACAGGCGACTCCTTAGGAGCGCGTGCCTTTGAGTAAATACCTCGGGCCGAAGAAAATGTGGACTCGTATCTTTGATTCCAACTCCCCGAGCGACCGTGTACGGCAAAAGCCGCGTAAAGTAGAGTGGTTGAGCTCGCGGCCTCGTTGACCTGCTCAACCACGGTAGCCGTCAGGCTGACAGATTTGGTGAAGCCCAATGCTCTGGCGAGAAGCAACTGCTCGATGGTGGAGTCGACCTGTCGCGGCCTTTGAATCGTTTGTCTCCAACGCCGCCTCTTGGACCGCCGCTCGGGCAATTCGTACGAGAGAGCGGACTTGTGTGCTCCGCAGTCACCGCGTCCTCCGGCGGCCGGCCGGAGAAGATCTTCCCTCCCCCAGTCGTTGCCATTGGCCATGTACTTGAACGCCTCTGTCAACAACGGACTATTCAGGTCTGTCGGCGACCAATACCTAGACGGCTAACGCGGTCAATTTAACATTGGTCTACGGTCTTATCCGTTTTCGCAGGTCTTGTTCTATAGCAGAGAGGGTGCTTTGCCCCAACTCAAGGTAACTCTATTTGAGCGTGCTCCGACCCGTATTCAACCATCACCTTGGCCGATTGGCCACTGAAATAGTCAAAAGTAGTGCTCTATGATTCGTTGCCGAGCCAAGATCGAGACGGACGCGCTCTTCTGAGGTTGCGCTCCTCTTGCCGGTTGCGATGCGGATCATTGGGGCTGTCTGCGCCGGCGATGAGCCGGGGCCGGCTTTCATCGGGCCCTCTTCCTCATCTTTGAATTGTTCTCTTCAACGTGTTCCGTCGACGGTGGATAGGGCTGTGACCAAAGTCCGCCGAAAGGGTGGCGGGTCCAAGGCCTAGCCCCGTGCAGCAACACGACGCATGCTACGTGTAGGGAGGACCAGCCTAGGCCGGATCCCAGGCGCGAAAACGTGCGATGTGAGATCACTGATAACGTAAACCCCTCTTTTGTGTGTCGATCAGTATAACCGCTTCTCCGCAGCTGTCATCACTCCACGAAGCTACTACCTTCGTTACGTCGGCGAGAGACGGGGCGGCTACTGGGCGTCGACTGGCGAATTTGGGAGTGGAGGAAGGACGCTTGCATCGAGGTACCATCACCGGGTAATCCGGGGACGTGACGGAGACCAAATCGGGTGCGCAGCAGGTCTGGACGGCGCTTGTCTTGCTTCAAGCACTTGCCGTCCTTGGGGACGAATATTGCCCCGATGCCAGTGATGGTGGGAATCGTGCCTTCCACCTCGGGCAACATGGCTGAAGGGCCGAACTACAGCGGCCTGGAAAACTACCGCGGATCCTCATGGTCCCGCCGTTGTCCGCATGCCCATCGTGGTGACCCAACGGTCAGTGGTTGGTGAGGATGTCCCGGACTGCCGGGCAAGTGCATGATGCCGTCGCCCTTTCGTGGTGGCCCGCTGGCACCTCGGCCGTTCAAGTTCACGCACCAAACCGACACGCCAATGCCCTGACTAGGTAGCGTTTTCTCATACTTATCGTGCCATCGGGGCCCGGCTCTCGAGCCAAGCTGATTACAATGTCTCCGTCGGCGCGTTTGGTGGTTCCGAGCATCATGGTTACCAAAAGCTAGGCGTCACTGTCAGTCGCATGGAATTTGCCAGCCAGCCAATGGTGAAGACTCGTGCGCATAGACCGGGTTGGTTGTGTTTGGAAAATCAATCGCTTTTCCTTGTTCTCCTTGGGGTGATGTGTGTGAAGACAGGGTTGGCCGATGAGGCGGTTGATTATTAAACCCAAACTCCATGTCAGCAATAGGCCCCTCGCCTCCTTATTCTGCCGTCTCCTAGTTCCTCTGCTAGGATCTGCAAGGAATGTGATCTATCAGCCGGTCTACCAAAGTTTCATTGCAGCCATCATTACCGTCGTCGTCATCCGTGTCTGATTCGCAAACGGCCCGCGCGCGTCGAAAAATAACCAATCATACCATGAAACCGGAACGCGCAATTGTCCAATGGCCTCAAAACGAGGTTTCCAAAGACAGAAAGAAAGTCTCCCAATGCTGTGAATGCGGAAATCCTTCTCCACTAATGCCCCTGAAGGTGCGGAAGTTTGGTTGCCACCCAGGTATCGGGAGGACAGCCCTGGGTGTGTTCACACCAACCTTGATCCTAAGAGGAAAAGATTTGACGTTGGTGTGAGTTGGCAAGAGGCTAGGAATTTTTGAACGACGACAGAGTGGCAAGCCAGGTATTCCTGCACCCGTCCCCGGACGTGTGAGGAAGAAAGGCCGTAGGCCCATCGATCGTCAGGCTCCACGCCTGATCACCATCCGGCTCAGACCTCCAGCATGAAATGCTTCATCCCTTCGACACCGATGTTCCTGATGCCGCGCCGCGTTAGCAACACATGAGAGAATACAGGGGGAGATAACTTACGCCGTGAGGATCATTCTCGCAAAGTCGTCCACATCCTCCGGCCTCGCCATCTTTATGGCCCGCTGCGCGAAGAAGCTGTTGACCAGGAACAATGGCTTCTCGCGCCACGCCGAGTAAAAGGCCGGCGGCGACTGCGCGTCCCAGAGGTGCCTCGAGAAGGTCCACCGGTGCGGTACCATCCAGCGTGAAGAGTCCGGCTCTGTTGTACTTGTTAGTGTGCCGCTAGAGCCTCAAGCTTTGAAGGAGAGATCGAGGTTGACGAGCGGGATCCAGGTTGCCGAGAGATACGATGAAGTCTCAGGCCAAAGAGAAGAAACTGGGGTGACTCACCTTTCTCACCGGCATTCTTGAGCATCTCGTACATACTCATAAACATATACCCCATCAACACCGTCCTCCTCACACACTCATTAAACACCCACACCTCCCAAGACCGTGGCGGCTTCGCCTTCACCGCCTCCTCGTCCAATAGATGCACATCGTCAAAGTTATCGCGCAACGCCTCGAGTTCATCCAGCCATTTCCCTAAAACCCCCATATCCCGCTCCGCTTGAGCCCTCAGCCCGATATCGCCATCGAAACACCGTACGGTCTGCAGCAACCACAGCGCCTGAGTCCTCGCGAGCTTCTCGTGTCCCGTCAGGTTCGTTTTCGTCACCTTGAGGATCTCGGCCGCGCCCTCGCACACGGCGCGGATGGCCCAGTCTTTGTTGGACTCGGTGCGGCCCACGTACGCCGAGATGGCGGTATAGGCGGCTATCAGAGGGCGCGGTGTCTCGCGGGCGCCGCGGTAGAGGTGGCGGTGCAGGAAGGGGGTCTGCTTGTTCTGGGCGAAGGTGACGTGCACGTTCTTCACGATGACGAGGATGTGGCCGATGGGCGAGGAAGGCTCGTAAATTTGCCATGGGTGGAAGGCGCCCTCCCCCTGCGTCCCGTGAGTTTTCATTCTCGGTGCATTAGGGCGGGGAACAGGGGGGATGCTGAGAAGCAAAGAGAGGGACAACAAGATGGTTGGCAAAAGAGAAGAAAAGCAGTTTTGGTGGGCAGGGAGGTGGAGTTTGATATGTCGAGAGAGGGAAGAGCGGAAAAGAGTGGGAAAAGAAGAAAGAGAGTAACGTAAGAAGAGAGCACCAAACTTACACACATGTTCGTCAAATCCTCCTCCCACAAGGCCTGATTCATCTGGTTCAGCTCGGGCGCATGGTCTTGTGCACGGCGGGCGTCAACGGAGTCTCCCAGAGCTTCATCTCGCCCCCCGTCGCCGGCTCCGCGTTCAGGAAATCCATGACCGAGTTGAAGTCGAACGGAGCGTTCGCGGGGCCCAGGTTGAGATTCAGCGACGACGTCGACGGCAGCGGCGTGCTGTTGTTGTTGCCGCCGCCTCCGTCCATGTCCTCTGTCATTACCAACGTTGGGAGCCCGCCGTCGATGTACGATGATGCCGCCGGCGTGTGTGGCTGCTGTTGTTGAAAGTGTTGGTGTTGGTGTTGAAGATGGTGGCTGTCGAGGGTGTTAAAGTCAAAGGGCGGGATAACATCGTTGTCGCCGTCGACGTCGTTTTCAATATCCATGGCCTGGAGTGTGTCGTCTTGACCGCTGACGGCATAGTCCGCGGGGGAAGGATAGGAGGAGGAGGAG
>JAIMZG010001074.1:0-29814 GCA_020466075.1 Colletotrichum coccodes
AAAGACGTTGGAATTCAGAAAGAGCCACCGACGAAAAATGACTGCTGTGGTATGGGAAAGTGTCTGAGCGTGCGTTGGCGTGTGGCGTTCCCCCTCCCCCCGCCAGTTTGCGCTGCCGGGGCTTTGGCTTTGGGGGGGGGGGGAGGTGTGATTGGGAAATAAGACGGATCGGGGAAGCGGTCGTGGAGTGGGTCTCCCCCCCTCTTGCTCGAACGAGGTCGAGGAAATCCGCGGTACGGTGCGGCGCGGTAGCGCGCTGGCGGCATAGGTCCGGGATACGTTCCGGGATTTGGAGAAGGAGGGAGGGGGGGAGGGGGGAAGGGGGGCCATGTCCGGCTCGGTGTACTCCGAGTCGAGTCCCGATCGCCTCGAACCCTCCCGCAAGCTAAAAGCAACGAACAGCGTCTATAACGCCCAAACCCCTAGAGTCACCTGTCGTTCGTCGTGCATTGATCATCGACGTGACATCCGAGTGGGAGAACCGATGATGTTCGATCCGTGGTGGTTGCTGATCGTGATATAGGAGGGAGGGAGTGTATGGAGTGTACAGGGTGCTGATAGGGAGAGAGCAAGCCCTCCTATTGCCAAGGGGGGGAGAAGAGGGCGAGACGAGACGAGAGTAGATGGCACAAAGGGGAGACGTCGCATTCCTGACCGGGGCGTAAACGAAATTTGGAATTCCGAGGACTCGGTACGAACGGATGGAGATCATCCTTGAATGATTTCTTGCGTGATTGTCGTCAGGGATCCCGAACCCTTTTGGGCGGTCACGACTGTCGATTCCCTCCTTTGTCGTCCCCCTGTTCCTTGACCAGTCTACAGCCCCCCAGCTCAATGTTCGCGAGGGTCATTGGGCTGCTGGGGACGCCGAAAATAAGGAGGCGCGCGGGTGTTTGCGTGGTTTGGGGAACCGCAGGTCATTGCATCCTGGAACCACCTGTGCATTTAATTAACGGATGCGGGCGCGACGTCAGAACCTCCCTCGCCCTCCCCTTGCATAGGTGTTTTGGCGACGTCAGATTCAGGTGAACCGTTCTCGCCCCGTGTGTTCGGTAGCCTTAAATTTAATCTCCGATCGACAGGAAGGAAAACCGCCCAGGGTGGGTGGGGGGCGTTGTGGTGTGCCGCGAAGTTATGCTGCAGGACGTTTGTGCTAGTTTGCTTTTGACGCACTTTTGTTCTGGCATTTCGGCACGCGGCCGGTCCGAGGACGGGAGGGTCGAAGCTTCTTGGCAACGTCGGGCTTTGTCTTCCACGGCCACGTGTGGGATTGCAACCCGGTGCGACAAGGCTCGATTGCCTGTTCGACGCAAGACGAGGCAGACGTGTTGTACGTCAGCCAGAGACATGTCCGTTCCCGCGTGGCGCTCAACTTTCGTTTAAGGACATCAACGAAGGCAGGGGAGGTGCTCGGGGAGGGGGTGTGAGTAGCGCAAACAAAAGTGAGGGAAGGGGCTCTCCTCTCCAGGTTCCAGCCACATGCACGTAAGCTTTTGCACAAAGGAGAGGTGTTGACGCGAAACGGTCGCGGGCCGTAAAATCGCTTGGTTCATTAGACTCAGAGCCTGACTCCGTCCCGCTCCGAGACCACGGATCGGGGAGGTGGGGCCCGACGCCACACCCTCTTCACCTACGTCCGGGTCACGCGGCTGTATTTGCTTCCTCCCAAGTCCTACATCTTCATATCCTCCGCCCGGGTTTGCCGATTCAAGCATTGCCCAGGTTCAACGGGCTCTTGGGGTCAAACTCGTGACTGGTAATGAGCTCGGGGTACTTGATACCGCCCTGCTTGATCGCGCTATCCATCGTCTCCATAATGACCAAACTCTCCGACAGCGGCAGCGAGGCGCTCTCGAGCTTCCCGTCGCGCAAGCACCGCGCGCACTCGTCGGCCTCCCAGAACATACCGTGACCCCACTTGCGGGCCTCGTCCGCGGGGATCGGGCAGTCGACGACCTCGACCTCCTCGACGCCCTTCTTGACGACCTTGTACGACAGCGGACGGAAGGCCGGGTGCGCGACCTGGATTTCGCCCTTGGAACCCTGGATGCGGATCGCTGGGGCGGTGTTGCCCTTGCCGTCGGGCGCCGTGTCGACGCGCAGCGAGGTCGTGGCGATGCCCGTCTGCTGGTTCTTGGGGAAGTTGAGGATCATGGTGGTGGACTCGTCCGCGCCGGTGACGGGGTACTTCTGCACCGAGGCCAGGACCTCGGGGGATTCCTTGTCGGCCTCGGGCTGCAGATGGTAAAGCGTCTGGAACAGCCACGTCAGGGAGTAGATGCCCAGGTCGAGGAGGGCGCCGCCGGCGAGCTCGGGGTTGACCATGCGGTGCGAGTCGGCAAAGGAGAGCTTGTCGGAGCCCTCGGTGCAGTTGTTGAATGACAGGTCGGCGGTGGTGCGGTAGACCTTGCCGATGGCGCCGCTGGAGATCAGCTCGCGGACCTTGATGCTGAGGGGGAAGTAGCGGGTCCAGACGGCCTCCATGAAGAAGAGATTCTTGCGGCGGGCCGTCTCGACGAGGACGCGGGTCTGCTCGGCGGTGACTGTCAGGGCCTTCTCGCAGAGGACATTCTTGCCGGCATCGAGAGCGAGCATGGCGTTCTGGAAGTGGTGCGAGTGCGGGGTGGCGACGTAGATGATGTCGACGTTCGGGTCGCGGACGAGCTCGGCGTAGGAGCCGTAGACGGTGGTGTCGGCGGGGGCGTCAATCTTGGTGACGAAATCGCGCGCCTTCTGGGCGTCGCGGGAGGAAGAGACGGCGGCGATGCGGTGAGCCACGTCGGTCACGTCGCGGGACGCCGGGTTGGTGAGGAGGTCCTTGCAGAAGGCTATTGAAAGTTAGCTCGGGGTGGCTCAAGGAGGGAAACCTCGGGGGTTGAGCCGTCGGCAAGGGAAGGGGAGCTTACTCTCGGCGATCCAGCCGGTGGCCATGATGCCCCAGTTGACTGTGTGCGGCGCCATCTTGGAGTTTCTATGTGAGAGATGAGAGAGACGACGTATGGGTGGGATCTAGAACTTGAAGATGGAAAAGATTGCTAGAAAGGCACGCCAATGGCTGGGTATATGAAGACGATCGAAACTAGAGAGGAAAAGGCCGACGGGGCAAAAAAAGGCGCGAGCCGGCGAGGGTGTATTCTCTCCTTTCAACCCTCCACCACCATTCGATACGCGCCCCTCCACTCCAGCAACCCTCGGAGGGAGCTGCTGCGGGGTACCAGAACAGTACAGGACAGGGATCGCCACGCAGAAGCCCAGCCATGTAAAAAAGGACATGCGTCGAATCGACGCGATCCCGCCCTCCCACTTTCCTAGGAGGGTAAATTCAAACGGTAAAAAGTCCGACTCAATGCTTGGCTAAATTCCGACACTCCGCGATGACCCGTCGACCTGGGAGCCCCCCCTCCCCTGACGATGAAGAACAGCTACGGCCTGACTCTTGAGCTTTCCTCTTTGGGTTGGTTTGGAGAGTGGTGGGCGAGAGCTCCGCGAGAGCTCCGCGAGGGGGAGAGAAGAACGGGGCGGGGTGGTCGTGGAAGGTCGGGCCATACCCCGCGGCGGGGCTTTCCTTAATCGGTCACGTCACACGTCATGGACGATGATACCTCACGGACAGGAGCTCCGACGAGTCGAGCCGCAGCTAGTGGTCTGTTGGAAGCTATTCGTAAAACGAAAAGTAATTGAATCTATTGCCCATAGCGCCTTTGGTTGCGAGATGTCGGCGTTGCACTTCTAGCACTGAAGGCGCACATCCGTAGCCTCAATGCTGCTGTCCTGTGCGACAGCCCATCAGTGACATTACGTCTCACCAATTGTCCGCCCACTCTTCATCATCTCGTGCCCTCGTTCCTTTTCCTGCGAGTATCGCATCAACTAACCATCCCCGCTTGCCTCGACAACCCCTACCTGCTCGCAGTCGCGATTGACACGAAGCGCCCGACCAAGATGACCAACACAGTCGCCCCCATCCCGCGACTAATCTACGGCACAGCCTGGAAGAAATCCCAAACTGCGCCCCTCGTCGCCTCGGCCCTGTCCGCCGGCTTCCGCGCCCTCGATACCGCCGCGTCCCACCACTACTCGGAAGAGGGCGTCGGCGCCGGCCTCCGCACCTGGCTGGTCCAGAACCCGAACCACGGCGTCCCCCGCTCGGGACTCTACATCCAGACCAAATTCTCCCCTTCCCCTTCGGCCCTGCCCATCCCGGACCAGGTCCACAGCTCCATCGCCTCGTCCTTCAAGAACCTCTCCGTGCCCAAGGAACTGTTCGCCCCGGACGCCGCTCCGTCTCCGCTTTCGACCGAGGGCACCGAGGGAGGAGACGCCGGCTTCTACCTCGACTGCATCCTCCTCCACGCCCCCTACCGCTCCTACGCCGACACCCTTCTCGCCTGGCGCGCCCTGGAATCCTACGTCCCGTCCCGCGTCCGCACCCTCGGCATCTCCAACGTCGACCTCGACGAGCTGCGCGCGCTTTACGCCGACGCCGCCGTCAAGCCCGTCGTCGTCCAGAACCGGCTGAACCCCAAGGAGGCGTACAACACCCCCGTCCGCGTCTTTTGTCGGGAGGAGGGTATCAACTTCCAGTCCTTTTGGACGCTGACCGCGAACCCGCCGCTGGTGAAGAGCGACATCGTCGCCAAAGTTGCCAAGGGCGCCGGCGTGAGCAACGAGGTTGCAATGTACGGGCTCGTGCTAGGGTTGAGGGGGGTTAGTGTGTTGGACGGGACTACGAATGAGGCCCGCATGAAGGAGGATCTTGAGGGCGTGGAGACGGTGGCTGCTTGGGCTGAGGGGGGTGGTGCAGAGGTTTGGAATGGCAGCTTGGCGGCATTCAAGGCGGTCCTCGGTGATCCCGAGGAAGTCTAGATTGCAAAGAAAAAAGCACAGGATCCATCAAGGTAGGAATACCGGGTAATAGCTTATTCAGTCGGAGATCCCATCTCCGCAAATCGCAACGAAACGCCCAATAAATGCACTCTGTCCCGGGTATTCCACGATCCATCGCAACCGCCCCTCTCCCTCCTCCGGAACTTTAAATCAGCCCTCATATCATGCAAAGACACCAACTTCTTGATGGTGTTTTGCTAGCCCCATAATCCAGGAAAAAACATATGCCTGGAAGAAGCAAGACTCGCTGTGGTATCTTAATCTCAAAAAAGAAAAGCACGAGCCGGGATGGCTGTCGTGTCGTTCCTAACCCCCCGTTCCTTTTATCTTGTCGATTCATCAATGCGAAGAAAGCGTCGCTCGTACAATGTCATTAGTCATCTGTGTTGTATTCTTGGTCGTCCACCAGAATTACAACCGTCAGTGTTGCCGCGTACGCCTCGCGGATAGCACATGCCATGCTGCGCAGTGTTAGTCGGGCTCTGTGTGGATGGTACAGCAGCTTCAGAGGACTCACCAGGTCTTCCGAATGTCTGCAATCACGGCACTCAGGCCCCAGTGTGAACACCAGGCGCGAGCCAGAACCTCGTTGTCTCTGACTCCGAACGCCTCCACCACCAACACCTGCTCTTCGTCAATCTGCTCCTGGCTACTTCCATTGTGCGGACCGGCGTTGGAGCTTGTCCTAGAACTGCGCGCGCTTTGTGACTGTCCATACAGTCCACCCCAGTCCTTGACGTTCATGATCTCATCGGCCTTCACGGTCTGAAAGACGTAGTCAAAGAATAGTGGGTGAGGGCCATCCGAACAAGGCCATGCCGAGATGAATGAGACATCGTAGGTCAGGCGCATAGGCCAGGAAACTCCATCGACGGCGAATTGAACCGTTGCATCGAACACTTTCGGCATCGGGGGTGGCTCCTGAAAACGGTCTGGGACAGCCTTGAAGCTGAGCAGCTCGATGCGCACCGTATCGACAATATCGTCGGCGTCGGGGGCCACGAGCTTGTACTCCTTGACGGGGAATACTTCGGCCGGGGGTCCCAGTGGATCGGATCGCTCGCTCATCGATTGGACGTCCTCGGGTGTCATGCGTTGGCGAGGACGGCGTGACCGAATGCGGGCGATTTGGGATCGGCCGAGGTCAGCCGTCGGACGGGCTGGTCCAACCCAGCCCGCCAGAGATCGGCAAGTCGGTGCGAGGACCTTTCCGACGATGGAGGCAGCCGTCCAGTAGGTATAACTGTTCCTATACTGAAACCCACAATGAGGATGGAGGTGCGTCATCATGGCGAGGGAGTCGGTGGCCTTGTCGGGATCGATGTCGATGAGGGTGTTCATGATGAGGAACGGAAACGTAGACTTTGTGAACGTTAACGAGGACCCCACACCTTTGCCAGGGGCAGAGTAAACTTACACCCGGGAGCACAAGGCCGCTGAAGAATGCCAAGCGTCGGAGCTGATGATGTCCAGAGTCGCCTCCATGTCCCTCTGCTTCATCTTGTCCAGAGTCTGACTCAGATTCGGCCATTTCATCATTTGGGCAAAGCGCCGCAGCATCTTGATCTGCCGCTTCTTGAGCCTGAAGCGCAGGTTGACTGCCACGTGTGAGTCAGTATTCTCCAAAGAGGGGCCGACCACCTACTCTGCTCCACGGTCTTGCCGTATCCCTCGACCCTAACATGCTCTCGCCAACGTCTTGCAAGAGCAAGGTCCCACTGGATAGTGGGCGGCAGCTGAGGCAACAGCTTCTCCTTGGCCCATTCGCCGTGCAGTCGTGAGTTGATGCGCAGATCGAGCTCCATGCTGAGCACAAGCTGATGGCAGAACTTGATGTACTGCTGTTGGCTTGCATGGCCCGGGTCGAAGATGAAGCGAGTGACGACCTGGTTCTTGGGGTTCGTGAAGTCTATCCAGTCCGGTCGGGACAAAACCATAATGAGATCGGTAATCTGCTTGTCGAGTCCTTTGTGCGGGTTCATCATCTTGTCGGGGTCGCGGAGGAAACGGCGGTATAAGCTTCTATACATCCACTCCTCGTCGTCGTCCTCCAAGCCTGCCTCCAACTCTTTGAGTCGCTCAAAAATACGGGCCAAGCCGACCTCTCGAGCCGTCACACCAGAGTCTCTCAGCGCGATCGTCGGGGGCATGATGCTGGACAGGGAAGCCCACTGGTTCAATGTGATGGTGCCAGGTTGCTGTCCGTAGAAGAATGCAAAGCTCGGCTGTTCGAGCGTTTCCCAGGGATAGACGGCCGCACCGCCACCCTGCATGCGAAGGGTCATCAACTGGGTCATGGAGTCGTGCAGGTTGACAACGTCGGACTCGTCGGCTTGGTTTCCTGCCGACGTGGTGTACAGCGCGTAGTAATGATCCGACGCGTGCGGGACGGGGCGCTTGTGCCCCTTGTGGGCGGGGACACCCCGCGAGACGAGTTCCATGGCATGGCCGAGGGTGAGCTCTTCCTCACTCGACATTCCGGAAGGCGGCCATTCGGTCAGTGGTCCCTGTTCGAAAATGATACCGTTAGGATGCGCGCGGCCCTTTCCTTTAGCTCGGGCGGGATCCGGCCTTCTAGGCCGCCGGCGAGAGCGATGGCCGTCTGGGTGGTCAGGATGACCGTTTGGGGACTCGGCTGTTCTCGAGGCCTTGGGCAAGTCTGCAAGTGACTGGCGTCTGCGTGGGAGGACATCTCCGTCACTCGCTCTGCGCGAGTCCGGGTTTCCTGTATCAAACATCAGCACAAGAAGTCCCGAAGTCGAGGCGCGCGTGTCTGTGAGAACGCAATGGTTGGGCTGCCGAACCAGTCTCCCTTTCTTCGCGAGGCTCCTGTTTCGGAAAATACTGCCCCAGAAGCTCTTCTTCTCACTTCGGCCCTCTCGGTCTCGGTCATCCTTGACGTCGGCCATGTCCCATTAATGTATTATGAGTGAAGGGCCTCAAAATCGGGTTGGGCGCTCGAGGTAGATGCTGCTATGTGAAAAACAAACAAGCGTTTGCTAGGTCGAGTGAGGCCCGGGTGAAAACGGGCGCAAGTGAACTCGTCAGTCGTGGTGGCTGCGCACCATGCGCGTCACGAGGAATGCGCCTGTCGCAAGGTACACCAAGACGTTCAGCATCGGCTCAGTGTCGTCCAGAAACAAAAACGTCGGCGGTTGTCGATTATTTCGCACTCACGGTGGCGATTGACGCATCACCTCCCTTTCGAACCGGGTGATGGGTAGGTGAATCCGCCAGATCAGGGCGTCGTTATTATCCTCTTCGTCGTCGGAGGTTGGGGAAAGAAACGGGTGTCTGTGTGGTGAATGTCGTGAGATAATCCGAAAAGAGATCAAGATTGCATCTCAAGTTCGAGGTGTCGGCAAGGGAAGGCGAGGTAGACGCAAGGCGATGATGCAAGTATAGCCGTCCCCGTAACCGTCACTCGCGGTCGTAAGCGCAGCGGTCCGCACGCAATCCTGCACGATCGGAAAAGTCAAAAGATGGGAGCAAAGAATGGTGGTTGTGTCGTGGCGCTCACCGAATTCGAGGTGGTGGTTCACGTGTCGCAGAAGCATGAGATGACGGAGTGAGTCCGGGCGGCGGCGGGTCGCTTGGGGGGGCGGTTTGGGTTTGGGGGGTGAGTGTGAGTGTGAGAGCGGGTGGGCACCTAAGAGGAAGTGACTGGACGGGAAAGCGCATCAACTGAGGCGGGAGGCAAGGTGAAGCAGGAGCGATGGAGGGTGAATACACAAGAGCTACCGTATATCTTCATTTAGTTTTTTTAGTAGTGTTTTTTTTTTTTTGCAGCTGGCAGGCCTTTCCTTCTTCTACTTCTTCTTCTTCTTCTTCCTCTTCTGTCACTTCTAATGCAGGGCTGCGGTTGCTCCAGTTGCTGCGGAACGTCTCGCTAGTCTTCATCTCCCATGTTAGTTGCTGGTTCCTTGCTTCACGTTGGTCTTCGTATGCGTTCTATCCGTCGCCTTGAAAGAAAGGTACCTCGGTGCAAGTACACGCACGACCCAGCGCCACCTCACCTCGCTGTGGTGGGTGCTGCTCATGTAAGTGGCTATTGGTGCAACTCTGGCTGGTGCCGCAGCTGCCACGGGTGCCTTCTAGAGTGAGCGAGCGAGCTTGCACCCATATCACAAGGTAACAACATGCCTTCAGTTGGATCATGGCCCAGGTGCCTGTGGGGAAAAAATAAAAAGTCAACTGCGCAATTGCAGGCGAGGCTCGTCGTGATAGGCCAAGCCGCCGCAATGCCCGGATGCACAACAACGAATGGGCCTGCATGCTTGACGTCGGGGAAGGGAACAACCCAGTCTCCCTTGTCGCCATGCAAGAAATCCAAACCTGCCACGTCGTGTGTCATCCCGCTCTCTCCACGCACGCTGACTCGCCTCGTACCAACTCCAGGGGCCATGCGAATGTCCAAGCTTCTTCGTCCTTCGTTTGCCTCGCTTTACTCTGCTTTTACACCTTCCCTCATACAACGAGCAAGCCGCTTTCCGGGTCCCGAATCTCGCAGGAACCCTAACCCTGGCAAATGTCCAACATTGCCGCCAACAACAAACCACATGTTCTCCTCCGAGTCCACCAGCACTAGGCCAAAGAGATTATTCTCTACCGCCCTCGTCCATGCACGTCAACAACACAACCCACCGTCCGATGCCACGCAAGGAGTTCGACGCCCGTTCGACGATTTCGTGATTGAGATCGGACCCTCGAG
The DNA here is from genome assembly GCA_020466075.1 of Colletotrichum coccodes. Lineage (NCBI taxonomy): Eukaryota > Fungi > Ascomycota > Sordariomycetes > Glomerellales > Glomerellaceae > Colletotrichum > Colletotrichum coccodes. The sequence continues at coordinate 9,599 of JAIMZG010001074.1, forward strand.
ATGCCTGTTGCCCAGAGGCCCAATCAATCTGATACGTTTGCTTTCGGAACGTGCTCCTGCCTCAGCAACCCGACACTGCCAACCGCTCTCAGGGACTGCGACCAAGGGCGAAACGCCCACCCAGAGTCAAGCCTTACTATGGCAAATCGTGGTCCCCGGCTCCGGTCTAACAGGCTCGGGTGCCCGTCACCGGCCAATGACCGCGGCACTCGCAGAAACCAATATCCGACAGTTCCGTTATCCGGCCCCGTCCGCCTCGCGCACGACCACTCTGCGTCCTCTATCATAGCCACTCCATGAACTTGTTGTACGTCATCGACGAGCCTTATTTTCCTTGCCATCAGATTCCTCGAATAATCTACGCGTAGGTCTTCACACGGATTCAGCTTGGTGTGGCCTCAGGAATCAGCAATGTGACTCCCCGCCGCGGTCTTTCGTGGTTCAATGGCCTGACATGTTCATCAATCTAAAGGGTCTTCCTGGTGTAACTCTGGATCTTGTGTTTCGACCTGTCACCCAGGTGGTGTGACAACCGGGTCCAGGATCTACGGCATTCTGAAAGCTGCCCTTCCAAGTCCATACTGAAGACCTTGTATAGGCCTCCAAATACCCGTCCTCGCAGGGGCCGCTGAATCTCGACACTCTTCACCGCCGCGGCATATCTTGCTCGCTCCTCTCATGTCTCGATGTATCACATACAGTAACTCTTCGGAACCCCGAGTTCCGATCGAGAAGAGGAGAAGCAACGCGATTAGTTGGATCTACTCTGATAACACGGCTCACATCAAACCTCCACCCTCAGAACGAACAGTCGGGGAAGGGTGTGAGCTCGCCTTTTGAGGCAATCTGTTGGCCACAGATGAGTCCAACTCTCAGAGCGCACTGGCACGCCAAAGGCTATTTTCTACAAAGTTAACTTAAGCACTAGGCAGACTCTTGGACCCTGAACTTTCCTTTGTGAACGGAGCCTGTCGTAGTCGCGACGTTCGCCTGTGGTGCTCCCGTTCTCTGGACTCGCACAGTGTTGCTGGCGATGTCCTTTCCCTTTCCTTGCTTCGTGGGCTCGTCCGGAGTTGAATCCGCTCCGGGTCCACCAGGAGACCACCTGCCGTTGTTTTTCATGCGCTGGGGTATAGTATATGACAGGCAGTTAATATCAACTACGAGCGCTCGAGCAGTTGACCAGCTGGCGTTGGCAGTCGGGAATCACAGGTCTCGCCCGACTCGTCGTTCGTCTGCCCTCCACGGAAAACGTATGGCCGGCTGTTGGACATTGACCGTAAGGTTTGAGCGCTTCGAGTAGCATGCGGGGCCACTTCGAATACCGCGATGGCCACGAAGCTTAAGACGGTGAATTTAGACATGCTCTCTGCAAGCTGGTCGGCGCAGATGACTCGCTCTTTTTTTTTTCCAAAGCTTGCTGGGACGTACCCAATCTCTCTTTGCATTTTCATAATGTTTAAAGTGACAAACCCTTCAGCAAACTTCAACCGCTTTACGCGCAATATTTTAGCAGAAGCTGCAGCGGCTCGTCAAAACTGCTCTGTTTCTATGACGAAAAATAAGACCATGCCCGGCAGTTGGATCCCGAAGACTTGCCCGTGCTCGTTGACTGTTCGCCAAGGTGAATCTACAGGCCAGGGCTATCTCTCTTTATACTCCTGACCACTTGTCTAGCCTAGCCCGATAACAGAATTTCTTGGGTTTTCTGTCAAGCTGGCCCTGGGGGTTCCTGAAGTTTGCGGCGTCGAAGATACCACATAGGTAGTATTGATGGTGCTGTGTAGCTACGACGAGTGCACGAGACTTTCCTAAAGAGCGTGTGATTGCTTTGTCGTGTCGATAAACACGAAAGTCTAGAATTGGCGATTCCGATCTAAGGTTAAAAAGTGCCCGAGGATGGCATGTTTTCCGCATTGGCGTTATTCTTGCTCGTTGAGTGGCAGTACCTCAACACGTTGGGTATGCAACGGGTGGCAACGTTGGAGTGCCGTGTCTCACAGCGTCTGATCCCGGGGCGACAGGAAGATTGCAAGTCGAGCTCTTCGAGCAGTACATATGTTACATCCCGAAATGAACCTGCAGAATCGACTTCCCATGAACGCTTCCTCTCTCAAATATGGATCATGTCTACCGTTCGTCCTGTAATGCCGTTGCAAGAAATCAAGTGGAAGCCGGGAACGAGAAAAGAAGCATTCCACCAAAACCTAAACAACGGACTGCCGCGAAGCGTACTACCTGGGCTTGTTTAATCCTCCAGACTAACTTGACTATAGATCGCGGTATGTATCATCTTCTGAGGGTCCTACAAAGCAGGCTTCTCGCTCTTGAGCCGACAGCCTGGTGGGGGTTTTCTGGCCCTCGTGTAAGATTCGGAAACCGGAACTAGTCGGGCGTGGCCGTGTATTCTCTGTTTTGAAGTAAAAAGAAGGCATGTTTAGAATAGTGCACTGCTTCATTTATTTCCCTGACCACCGTTGGAGCGTTCGTCGCCAGCGACGGACCCTGATCTTTTGAGTCCCGGTATCCTTGGATGCGCTTATTTCTTCCGATAATATCGCAATTCTATTCAGAATACAGGCGTCTCCATCGTCCTCTTCGCCAAGTTGAGCGCATTGGTTTGCTTACACGTAACGAAGTTGCCCGACTAAAGCCGCTTCTTGACCTGAGAACGCCAGAACTACAAGTCGGTTGAGATCACTACGGCGACGGTAAGGTGTACACGCCGCATCCCCGTTAGTACTCTGGCCACAACAACAGAGTGAGGGCGATGGGCCTCTGGAACGGGGGTCCGTTTGGATGTGGTCGCCAACCAGTAGACAGCAGCCAGAGAGCTCACTGAGGTGGCTGGTCTTACTTTTGATAATCCTTGGGACGAGGCCTCAGGTCCTGTTGCGTGCTCTTTCACTAGCATTTCCGTACTCTGTAGTCGCCTTCATTTACTTATAGAGGCATGTGAGTTTCACCCCTTGCGACGACGTACCAGTCCGGACTCGAAACATACCTCTTCTACCTTGTCGATCGGGTTGATCGACGAGATAGAAGCTTGTGTTTTCGCCATTCACTTCGATAACTGGGCTCCTGTAGTTAACTGACCTTTCCTTATGTTCCATGGATACGCTCATTTCTGGTATGAGGCGTGCAGGTGCTTCGCCCGGACCCTGAGACGCACCGGACGACACATGGGCAGAATATTGTAGTTTAGGAAACCCACATCTGTCTTCTCCTTCTGCTGGACAAGGCGAGCCTAGGTATGCTCTATGGCTGGCATGACGTTATCGATTCATCGTCATGCGTACTACTGACATGCGGAATGAGTCCATTCCTCACACAGGAGGTTAGAACGTGTGTACGGTGCGGGGGCGTCGTTGCTCTTCGTCTCGAAACACCCAATATATATATGGCACGCCTTTCCTACCAGAGCTGCACCTAGGGCATGATACAGGCGTCTCTTGAGACCCCGCTGATCATAATGTGCTTCGCGGAGCATTCGGAACGGCTTGAGCCAACGTCTCGGGAAGCGATAGCTCTGTCGTAAGGCCCATAGGACCTCTTGGTACATTCACAGTTACATAGGTTAGACTCAAATCTTGGGGCCAGGTTCGTAACATCGCCTTCCGAGTGTACTCTCAAGGCTGCACACCACACGTGGGAGAGATCGGCAGCATAAATCGCTCCTCAAGCATCCAACGACGCAGGCGATCAAGTAACCGAGAGATGGTGCTCTCGGAAACCACACAGCCTCGGAACGCTTCTATGCGGCCTTACGCAGCGCTCTTGGGGCCTGTCTCCTTTCAGACAATCCTGAGAAGACTCCAGACACTCCATTAGTACATCTGTATCGACATCGACCGCATAGAACGAAGTTGAGTATCCGTCTCAGAGATGGGGCTGCGCGCCGACAAAAATTGCTCCTCAGAGGTAAGAACTACTTCAAGCTCTCGCTGCGTTTGGTTCCGCGGAGGGGGCAACGCACCGTGCAGCACGCCTCTCTGCAAGCCCCCGAATCGGTACGCTTTCCATTGCCTGGAGATATCAGACACAATATTAAGGCCTAGAAAGGAACCCATAGTCATGGAGAAACGAGAAACTGCCCTCAAAACTCTACCCTTTCCGACTGTACACCCCGAACATCAACCCCGAGCCATCTAAAGACGACGCTTGGCGTGCGAGGTTCACAAGCCAGGCGTCACGACATAACGTCGCGAGCTTCCTGCCTGCTGTCGATTCGTTTCCAGTCAGCTTTAGCGACCGCAGCAAACGACGTCAGCACGCAGGGACTCGAGCCCACAGCCGCGATTAGCAACCAGAAAGCCACGGCCTTGTCATCGAGGGCCTCAGTGGCGGCAGGGGTATCTTCTGGCCTGGGCCGACAGAGCCCTGGCGGAGGAGCCGTTGCCATTCGAACCGGCTCGATACATGGACGCATGTACAGACTTGCGGCAGCTCGAGCAGCGAAGGTGGCGCCCGGAACTCGGGCTTTCGGCCAGACGGGGGCGTCCGCTTGATGTCTTCAGGCCGTATGCCCGGGTGTACCCAATGGCGTTTCCTACACCGACTACAACCCGTGAACGACACCGGCCCCCAGATACTCCTCGTTTACGCCCGTCAACACCCGAAACTAGCACGAGGGCCGAGAAACGTAGTATTCCTACACCGGCGTCTAGCAGAGTCGACATCCGATGCCGAGGTCTCCCGGGCGACGCGGGAATGGGTGCTGAGACCCGGCGGCATGGACAGATCGCCAGCAGACGGCACACCGACGGCGGTGCCCCAGCTCACATCACGAGCATTCCAGTCCCGGGACTTCCACACGCCATCTCTGGCCTCCGCCCCTCGAGGATCCCATGGGAACACACCCAAGCCAGCGAAGGAATGTCATCAACAGTCGAGCGTCGTTGAGGGCACGCTCGCAAGCGGACTATCCGTACATAATCCAGGGCCGCGGATCGCCTGGCGTAGCATTGGCACTTGCCTTGGGCCTTCACCATCGCGCCGGCGGTGACACTGGCGGAAGGGTGGTCTGAAGGGGGCTTCTCTGACTCGGGTTCAATGTGGTGTTTATATCGACGAGACGAATCGTAAAATCAGCAACTATGCCCCGGACCACGTGGGCAATGTGACGAGCTGGCAACTTGTGACGCTCGGGAGGCAAGACAAGGCAGTGGAGTGTATCACGTCTCTGCATGTTAGACCTCTAGGAGAGAAACGAAGGGCCTTGCTCGGCGACTGACAGAAGCACCGCCAGGAACAACTCCTCTACTCACATCACCCGCCACATCGTCACTTGTCCCGGCTACCATAGACATGTATCAGATCTTGTTCGATTCTTAGCATCACTGCTCGTTCCCACTCCATGATTACCTTCATACATAACCACGCTTTATCTCGAACCAGGTATCACAATCAATACCTAAATAACACAAGGGCCGAGTCCAATGCTGCACACCAAGACCGACCCATGCAGAACGATGCCGCCATTCAAAGAGGAAAAGCTTCGCCACCGCTCGCGCAACCGCTCTTCTAGCGTCTTGCTTCTAGATGAGTTCCTGACGGACAGGCTCGCCAGTGACGTTGCCGCCGCCAATCACCTCCCTGACCTCCATCTTCTCGACAGCGGCGCGGTACTAGACATCAACTTAGCAATCGACTCTCTCAATCACGACTGGCGGAGCGTGGACTTACGGCAAACACAAAATTCAACACCAGTGCGACCATCAACGCGACGCTGATGATCAACGGCCCGACAAGGTTATCGAAATCCTTGCCGCTGCGGCCGATGATCATCTTCCTTCGCAGCCTCATCATGCCATATCCCCACAGCCCTGCAAACACGGCGATGAGGATGTACACGATACCCATGACCTCGGCCAGGAAATTCTCCCCGGCCGCCGTGTACAGCGACACGGCAAGCGCGCCGAGGAGGATGCAGATGTGCTGCCACTTGAGGAACGTACGCTCGTTGGCCAGCCACACCTTGGGCTCGATCTTGAGCTCGCCCGAGTTCTTGATCCACTCGGCCGGCTCGACAACGCCTTCGGGCAGCTGCTGCTGGTTCTTCTGCGCCCGCCTGGCCTTGGAGTACTTGGACAGCGAGAACCCCGGGAGCACGGACGACAGCGTGCCGTAGCTTCTCTGCTGCTGCCCGGACGAACCTTCGCCGTTCTGCCGGGTCGACGACTGCTGCGACTCGTTGTTGGCGGGTCTCGGGCGGGAACTGGGCTCGGCAGCCATCCTGTCTGCGAGATACGACTTGCCTGCAGGAGAGCTCCTGGACACCTTGTACGAGCTGACCTTGTTGCCCAAGAAGCTGCCCACGGCCTGTTCATCCTCGGCCCTCTGAGCCCTGCGCTGCTCCTCGGCCTCGAACGCCTTCTGCGGGCCTTGCGGATGTCCGCCTCCAGGTCGCTCAGCCAGAAGGGCAGGCTGTTGACGTAGTCCTCAAACAGCGAGGCGACGCCGTGGACGAACTTGGAAAAGCGGGGTGCGGGATGAACCAGGTGGGATCCCATGAGGTCCGAGATCCACGCTGGGCGCTTGCGGTTGGGGTCCTCCTTCAGCTTCATCTCCAGGATGGCGTAGGGGAACCGGGAGACCTCGCTCTGGTTGATGTCCTTGAACGGGTAAGTCAGGTTTCGGCCGTCGATGTCGAGGCGGTGCCAGTCCGCCGGGTCGCGGCACGGTCTGTCCCTGTCCAGCGTGTCCTCGCGAATGAAGGCGACCTCGGTATCGATGGAGATACGCACCCGGTCGTCCGCGGGCTTCTGGAACGCCGTACGAACATAGTTCGCACGCAGGACGGGCTGCAGTTTGTTCTCTTGCACGAAGCCCTGGAGCGACTGGACCGTGTTCTTGAAGGTCTCAATCTCCTCTGCCTGCTGACCCTGGCGCTCCATTTTCTGCACCGTCTTCTCCATCTTGTAGGTGCCGTCGATGAAGGGCTTGACGTACTTGTCCTTGATGACAAACTTGCGCTCCTCGCTGGACCCCTGCTCGCCAACAATCTTTTGTTCGAGGTATAGCTCGGGCTTCGAGCTCAGCTGGCCGTACCACCGCACGCGCAACGAAGACGCCTCCGACTTGCGCTCCACCTTCTTCCCGTATAGATCGAACTTGGGGCTGTCGAAGTAGAGCGAGGTGATGGTGGGGTCGTTGCTGCCGTCCAGCTCCTTGGCCGACTGTTCGCTATACACGAGGGCCGGGAGCCGTCTCATAATGTACGTCTTCACTTCCAGCAGGTTGTCCGGGTGCACCCAGAACTTGTGAGCCGTGTACCGCTCGCCGTGGCGCGTCTCGCCCTGGCTCTCCAGGTCCGGCGGCTGCTGGTCGGCGGCGCCCTCGTCCAGCTGCTGCCGAATGGCGTAGTACATGATGGACAGCTTGTTGAGCAAGGGCGAGTACCCCTGCTCCGAGTTGAAGGGTCGCTGCGACAGGCTCAGCTGCATTATGGGCCGTACCTTGTACCTGTCACCCCTTTTGCGGTCGTGCTTCTTGACGATCTTGAGGAAGCCCGTGTAGTTGATGTTGCTGTACTTCTTCAGCTCCGAGATCTCGGTCGTGATCTTGTCGAGCTCCGCCTCGATGTCCTTCAACTTCTGTGCCGTCGCGGCATCGGGCTTCTTGGGCTTGTCGTTCTCCGCGCCATCCTCCTCGTTGGGCGGCGCCAGCTCCTTGAGCGTCTCGAAGGCCGCGTCGACGCGGCCCCTCATGGCGTCGAAGGTCTCTTCTTGGAACTGGGCAACCTTCTCGAGCTGGGTGTTGAAGATCTCATCGCAGAAGCGGTTCTCGTCGTCCTCGGTCCAGGCGACATCGTCGTCGTCGTACTTGTCCTCCCGGAGCAGGGACTTGAGCTTCGCGTAGTCGATGTACTTGTCCTTCCACGGCGCGTAGATGGCCTGCCTCAGCGTCTTTCCGAAACGCATGGCGGCGGTTTGTGGTCGATGGGGGTCGAGGGATGGGGGTTGCAGTAAGAGCAAGGTCGGTTCGACTGTTTGTTCTCTGGGAGATTGGATATCGAGTACGGATAGGGCGCCGGCAGGGCAAACGGCGGAAATTCTCGATCGAACGGGGAGCGGGGGCGGCGTGGGTGTTGTAGAAAAACAAGCTTCGGGTGCGACTAGATGATGTCGGCTAAGGTAGGTAGGTGGTCCTGCCTCACGACTGACAGAAAAGCTCGGACTCCGTGGCTGTTACCCTGCGCGCTCTCTCTTTCGCCCTTCTCTATGTTCCTAGTATGCTAGATTGGATACAAGACGATGATAACGCCTTGGCTTCTGAGAATGGCGATTTCGAGAAAGACAACGGGCCTGGGACAGACGGCAGGAAGCATACTCAACGACCGAGTTGCCTGCGTTCTTCGTATCTGGAGAATGTTGCTCTCGCGGCCCCACCAGTCTCCCGTCCCAGCAGCGCAACGGTCCACTGTCCCACTACGTAGCGCGGCAGCCATTGCCCTATCAGCTGCTGCAGTCACAGGCACGTGTGTTCGCTACAGATGCAGCTTCACAGCAGCGAAACCTCTTCGGCGGGGCGTTCCTCGACCGTTGCCGAAGAGAAAATGCGAGGGAAAACAAGTGGCTGGCCCGCAGAGTTATCCCAGTTTGACATACTTACTCCCTCGCCGCAAACGCGCGTGGAGCCGAGGCAATCGAGCTGATTGAGACAGACTCTCTGGTGGGAAAGGCATTTTTTTCTCGTTCGTTAAAGAATGGCTATTAACATTATCCCTACAACTCCTCGTGCAACCCGTCCGGTGAAGCAACCGTAACTCATACATCTGAACCCGTAAAATGCCGTCAACCATCTAAACAGCCCTCCGCCGAGGAATCACGACCACCCGATCGCCTCAGTTCTTGAGCCACTGGTCAACAGCGGCATCAACCTGCTTCCTGTACTCCTGCTGCGTCTTGCACTGCTCGAGGAACACGTTGTACTTGGCGTCGAACAGGAACTTCTCGCCTTTGAGCGTGCCGGGCTTGACGAGCTTGCCGGGCTTGCTCATGCGGTCCATGATAGACCACAGGTTCTCTGTCGAGCCGTCCTCGGCCGCCGTCGCCGCCTTGGCACCCAGCATGGCAGCGCCGTGGACGACGGCCGCGTTGGTGTACCGGGGTACCAGCACCGGCATGTCGCAGATGGTGGCCATGAGGTCCATGAGCAGAGGGTTCTGGCACTGGCTGCCGGACATGAAGATGGTATTGAGCTCGTGGCCGGCCGTGTTCATGGCCTCGACGATCTGGCGCGTCTGCATGGCGATGAACTCCATCGTGCCGTAGTACCATAGCGCCAGGTTGTCCGTGGTCTTGTCGCTGCTCAATCCGACGACGGCGCCCTTCATGTTGGGGTCGGCGACGGGCGATCTGTTGCCCCACAGGTCGCCGTACAGGAAGAAGTGTCGGCCCAGGTACGAGATCGAGGGGGCGCCGCTCTTCTCCCGCATGTATTCCAGGTGGGCGTTCAGGAACTCGTAGATGTTCTTCGACTCGGCCGTCGCAAGCGCGTTCGTTTCGATGAAGGCGGGGTGGATTTCGATGATATGTCGGAGAAGCTCGCCCGTGGCAGACTGGCCGCCCTCGGCCATCCAGAACTCGGGCAGCAGGACGTCTCGGTACGGGCCCCAGACACCGGGCACGAAGACTGCGTCTCTGGACATGGCCAAGTGGCAGGTCGACGTACCAGCGACGGCTGCGAGTCTGTGGAACGCCTGAGAAATATCGTTCTTGGGCTGGTCCGCCTCCAGATGGCCTGGCGGAAGCTCGACCTTGGCCCCGACTGTGCCGATCCAGCCGGCGTAGGCGTCAATCACACCGCCACCAACGGCGATCCCATCGGGGAGCCCGAGCTCGCTGGCGGCCTTCTTGCAGAGCACGCCGACAAGCTCTCCGGCGCTCTGGTACTTTCCGTTCTGGTTTGGTCAGTCAGTCAGTTGAGTTGCTCTTGTCCGCGACGTCAGAGGAGAAGGGAGTTTAATGAAACAGGCTCACCACCCCATTGACACCACCAAGACGCTTGAAGTCATCCTTGACCAGGTCCTCGAGACCAATGGTCGTCAGGAAATCCTCCTGCCAGCCCTTGACGCTGCCGTCGACGCCGACAGGAACGTAGCCCTGTTTGCAGACGGTGCTGCAGAAGCTCCGGGTCTCGTTGCCAGTGGCCATGTGGGTGAGGGCGTCTGCGAGGTCGTAGAACTTGCAGCGGTCGAAAAGCTCCTTCGGCATGTTGTTCTTGAGCCAGAGGACCTTGGGGATCTCCATCTCGATGCTCATGGTGCCGCCGACATACTTGAGCAGGTTGTGCTTGGTGGCATTGATCTTTTCCGTCTCCTCAACAGGGCGGTGGTCGAGCCAGAGAATGACGTTGCGATCGTTGCCGTCGGCGTTGTCGAAGTCGGGGCCCGTCACGGCGACGGGCTCGTCCGTATCGTGACTAAAGACGGCGAGGGAGCAGGTGGCGTCGAAGCCGATGCCCTTGATCTTCTCGGGGTCGACCTTGGATTCGTTGAGGACCTGCTTTACGCAGTGGCAGATGCACGCCCAGATGTCTGATGTCGATTGTTCCTGGCGACGGCGTCAGCAGAGCTCGGCTTCGCGGACGGGCGACTCCTGAGGAGAAGAGCGGTCGAAGCTCCGAGGGAAGCTTACATAGTATCCGGTCTCGGGCTGCCACAGCTTGATGGGCTCGCTGGCAAGGCCCTTGATGTCACCAGTCTCGTCAATGATGCATGCCCTGGCAGATCCAGTGCCGACGTCAATTCCGACGTAGTGGTCCTGATCAGTTGCTCCGAGTCAATGGTCTGCGCCTCCGTCGGGGTACGGACAAAGATTCGATCGGCCGAACTCACGAGAACTTGAGGTGGTGCGGTGGACTGAGGAGGCCTGGATAGGATGGTCAACTGCTTGGGTCTTTCAACGGAGCTTCCGACAGGGAACTCGACGGCGCGATCGCAAGCCAGGTAGCTTTGGTGCGACGGCAGAACTTACTCCATGATGCGTGATGCGTGATGCGCAACAGAAACTGCACTTAGAAACAGAGCTATCTATCACACAACGAAGGGGAGGCGTCGTACGGTCTCGTGCTAATTGGCAACAGAATCTACAAATAGGCACGGAAAGACGAGAAAGTAAAACTGCAGGGGAACAAGACACAAGTTTTGATGATCAACCAAAAAGAACGACGGGGAGCTCTCTGTTTAAAAAGGGCACCTCAACATGACCAGGAGGGCAAGGACATACGTTCAGTCAACCAGTCCATGCCTCCATTATCGGCGCACACCACACCCTTCATCCTGCTTTCCTGTGACGAAGGGGAGCGGGGAGCTTGTGCTTTGCGCCGAGCTGAGTGAGATGAGTGACAGAGTGCACCAGTGTGGTGTCCGCCCAGGACCTGGACCCCTTTTGCCCCTCCATCGAGTGGGGTAAGGATGAGGTACAAGAGCTACCCTGCTCGGTATAGACTGCAGTGTGTGCACGTACATGATGCAGCAAAAGAGTCCAACCAGCCCCATGGATGGCAAAAAGAAGAAGGAAAACAGCAGTCCGGTGTGTGTGAAGGCTGCAGTTCCAAGCGCTATCCGGGGTCCAACCGGGCTCACCCTCGCAACGGGGGCAATACCCGGCGGACAGGATGGAGGGCAGTGGAGGGGCAGAGGGGCAACACGGAACGACATATTGACACCACACTGCAAGGAGATTTTTCTTGGTGACTTTTTTTCTTCTTTTTTTTTGAATTTAAGAACCAGCTGCCAGTTGACTCTGCCGCGGCCGCTGCCTCTACAGTTTTGCATCTGTAAACCTGCTCCTCTGGGTGCGGATGTGTTCAGCGAGCGGATGAGCAGGTGCGCAGGAAGCGGAGCCGGGGGATGGTCAGGGAACGTGGAAGAAATTGGCAAAGCCGGGCAGGTCCCTGGATGATCAGGCCCAGATGTTCCAAAGGCCCAATCAATGCCACAATGGCACGACCAGCCGATAGCTCAACACAGCCGGGTATCTTGGTGTGTCGAGTTCCGACATCCCCGTCGTCCGGGGGGCAAAAGGAGTGGAAGAAGGGGATGGAATTCCAGTGTTGACCCCGCTATGACAATGTGTTCCCCACATGATTCCAGAAGGGGTGTGAGCTCTGAACCGGCGGGCTGCCTTTCTTAGCAGGAACTGGAGAACCATTACAGGTGGGTGATACACATGTGTTCGAACAGTGTTCAACTTTTTCTTTCCTCTCCCCCTCCCCCCCTTTCTCCCTCCTTCTCTACGCCGTAACGAAAGTAGAACCACAATTCGGCCCAGCTCACAAAGCACAAAGTTAGGGGCCTACGTTCTGATGCAGACCGAGTTAATTCAATGGAGTACAATCGCAGCTGAATAAACAGCGGGCTCGACTGTGGTTTTCCAAAGTGTTGACTCGAACTTGAGAGAAAACCCTCTCTTTTCCCCCTTTTCTTTCTAGGGTAGCGGAAACGAGTCGGGCGGTGGTTCCAATGTCTCTGGCGACCCTGCCACGCTTCCGAAAAGGCACACAAAGAGACGCGCCGAACTTTGGGAAGCGAGAAACGGTGATCCGGGAAGTGGCGTCCACCGTTTCTCTGCCGATTATTTCTTCTCTCACGTCTCTTCAGCCCGACCACGGCCAGTCATGCCAATCTCAATCGTGAATATCAACGCCGCTCCTGTCGTTCCGTCTTTGCCTACTAGGCATTCTTGGTGCCAAAAACTGTGTTCATCCCCCGCCGTCGAACCAGCATTTTCCCCATATTTTCTCCGTCGTTCCCGCCTCCATGCGACCCAATCGTCGCCCAACATGCTTCAGGTTTTTTGTATCGTTCTCAATTCTTCTTAACTTATTAAACAGATAACGAACCAGAAGTAGCAATTGCCGGTCCGTCCAGACCCAGAGGGGCCTCGGGACCGTTCTGGCCCGCCAGGTTACTCACCCCTTCCTCGTAGACCGGTTCTCGACCCCGCCAGTCCCATAGCAAGGTCGGCAAGGATTCTCATGGCCAGGTTCTCCGTCTAGCGCAGAGTCAAGACTGTGGGGAGTGGGAACGCACTCACACACAAAACATGGATCACAAGAAGCTCATGTGGAGAAGCCACTCAGGGAAAATTCACAAGCGAAACTCCTTTTCCAATGCAAATGCAACAAGACTGGTTGTTCAAGGTGGCATTCCTCTATTTCCGCTGCCAGGACTGCATGACCCCACCGCCTGCTTGGTCTGCCCATTTATTAATAAATTCGACATCTTAGCCACACGATAACACGAAAAACGTCTGCGTGCTCATGTGAGCACCAGGCCAGGCCGCCCCTGATGCTTGCTTCGCTGTCACCAGTGCGTGTTGCGGTGTGCCATCTGTTTTCGTCATGCCTGGCTTCCCCTCCATACCTGCCGCGGGTTCGACGAGCACACTATCTCCGCTGATGTGGCCTAGCCTTGCCAAGCCTGTATGTCGACTGCGATACCGAAGCTCGTCTGCCGATCCCTCGCCCGGCAAGTCCGACCAACGGAGCCTCACCGCGCTTCATTGGTGTCCGCTCCCCGGTGTCCCGTGCGTGCCGATCGCCCCATGATCGGCTCCTACCTCAGACCAACCCCATTGAAATTCCTTTTTCCATGTGTTTCTTGGACGCGTTGGCAATCCCGTCTTTAACTTGAGGTTTTCGACTCGCCTCGCCGCCTTGGAGTCGTGTGGTTCGTCACAAGCCAACAAGCATGGCTTGGCACAGCGTAACGCTTCCGGGAGGTGTGTGTTGTTTTAACAGAGCAGCGATGCATCTCGTGAGTTCTGCGGTACAATCCAACGGCTCTGCACGAAGCTGTTAGACTTTCGAAACGGCCTTCGCCTTTCGCTGGCTATGTTTCTAGTAGTCGAGTTCCGTCTTGGGCCATTTGGCTTCGTTCTTGTCTTTGTCTTTTTTCATCCTTCCGCGTAACGACTTCAGGTCACCCTGCTGCCATCGTCAGCCTATACTCGTGATAGTCTATGCTCCATCATCGACTCACCTCTGCCTTGCGCTTGCCGAGCACCGGCTCGGGCGTTCCCCTTGCATACACCGGCGTGCTCTCCCTGGCCTGTGTTGCTTCTGAATGACAGCTGTAATGGTATGCTCGGTTGCCTACCAGCGTGGTGTCCAACCACACCCATTCTTGAGCAGTATCCAGCCACTTGTTCTCAAACTTCTCCTGGCAAATGGGACAGACGCTGTTGATTCCGCTCGAGGCGTCTGGCACCGGGATATACCGAGGCTTGGCATCCTTCTTCGCCCGGCCGGGACTGGACGATGAGCTATCCTCTGATTGAACATGGTCTACATCGATGGCTTCTCGTGACTTGAGCCAATCCTGTGTCATGTTAGATATCGCATGAGCTTCGAATTGGGCTTGATAACTCACATTATTGTCGACGTACCAGCTGCGGTGCTGGCCTCTCTTCTCTGCTTCTGCAAGCCGTTGGTGAGCTTTGAAATGCCAATCCATGTGTGCCATCTTCTTCTTTCTGCCTTCCTCGTCCGTCTTGAACCGCCTACCGCACTGGGTGCATTGCGGACCTAGTTGTTCATACATGGAGGGAATCAGATGCGGCTGGAATCTGCGAACAATTAGCACTCGGCGACTTCGTGGTGATCGTAGGTGACTCACTGCTGTTTAAGTGCTGTAGCGTCGAGCTGGTTGCCACTCATGCCCCCGAGCGGAGGACGCGGCGGTAGTTGGCCTGATGCCAACAAGCTTGCCAAGTTAGGGGGCAACAGTCCAGGAGGGAATATGGGCATTCCAGGAGGTGGTACTGGTCCCGGAGGCGGTACCGGTGTTGGAGTCGCGTTCGGGGCAGATCCAGGAAGCAGGCCAGCTTGCCGCAGGCCAGCCAGCAAAGCCATGGGATCTGCCGACGGCGTCGCACTAGGCTGCCGGTACGGCTCAGCCTTTTGCGGCAGAGGAGATCGGATTACCATGTTGGCTGGAGGAGGAGGAGGTGGTGGTGGTGGTGTGGCAGTCTGCGGTGTAGCTGACTGTCTCGACAATAAAGCAGCAAGAGCTCCTTGGCCCAAGAGCGCATCAAGCGTCACTCCACCTTGCTGCTGCGGTGGTCCAGACGTTACTACAGGAGCCGCAGCGGGCGGCGGTGGATGAGAAGGGACGGGTGTAGCAACAGGGGTTGTGCTTTGGGCCGAGAAAGGCCTCACTTTTACAGCAAGATCGGCTACTTGATTCTTAATCAGGACCAATTGATCCTGGGGCAAGTTTTGATGTTGAAGCAAGCTCTGCACATCCAACAACGCCTTCAGTCTTTGTTGAATACTATGATCATGTGGGTTCTGCGCAAACTCCAACTTCGACGCATCAATCAACTTCTGGATATCTTGGCCCAGGGAGTCTTTGCTTATCCCAGCAGCGTGTGGACCCGAGAGTTCAGCCGCGTATGGCATCTGCGGAGGGAGCGGGTAGGGACCATGAGCCGCTGAAGGTTGAGCACTGTATGACGGCGGAGGAGGCTATGAGATCAGTCAGTACCGGTGCGTAAACGTTGGGAGGAAAACGGAATGTCATACCGCGTAGGGTGTCATTTGCGGATGATGAGGAAGCGGCGCGCTCGGCGGTCGAGTCCCATTCGCTTGTGGCATAGGCGGAGGCTGACCGTATGGCATCGGTTGGTTCGAGCCGGGTCGTATGCCTGGCGGTGTCGGAGTTTCGCGATAGGGTGCAGCAGGAGGTCGGCCACGACCAGCTCCTCGTCCTTGCTGAGCTTGAAGAGCCGACGTGCGAGCCTTCAGCAGAGCGTTCTCGATAGGCTGCGTGACCTCGGGGGCAAAGACTGGGCGTTTGTCAAGAGATCCAGGAACTGGCTCCTTCCAGGTGCGAAGCATTTCGTCCATCTTGCGGCGAACCTGGCCGTCCACAGCGGCGTACGCTTCCATGAACGTCGCATATAATTTGGCTCCAAAGAAGAGCGTGTATGGAGTGCCGACATTCTTGACGATCGAATCGAGGACGTAGAGCGCCGGAAGCTTCTTGTGTGCCGGTGCCTATGGGAACTGTCAGCATTGGTCGAGTTGTCGGGCAGAGGAGTGTTCGAAGCTTCCGACGTCGCGACTGGATTTGAAAAGGCAGACAGCGCGCGAGCCGTTCCCAGGAAAGCAGGGGGAAGTAAGACCTACCTTCAAGATGTGGTCCTGCAAAACTTCAGAGATGACCTGGGCATGCTCGGTCTGTTCTCTTGCAATCATCGTCAGATTGCTAATTTCGAAGCGCACATTGGTAGTCAAGTCTTCAAGGGCTTGACGGTAGTCCTCCGCGACCTCGGCGGCTGACGATTCGTATGACATGATTGCGAATGGTTCCTGAATGACGATATTCCTGATGAGAAAAGTTTGTCAAGAGCACGCGAGGGCGAGCGGGAACTGCTGAAAAGCGAAGACGCAGTGGCAGCGGGGAAGATTCAGACCGTCTTCGCAGCAGTCAAGCCCCTTCACCGTATGCGATTGAAAGCACAAGAAACCACCCTTATTATGGAAGCACACCCGTCTGCTGCTTTGAAGGAGAGACGTCGCTGGTAACCTAAACTGGGAGGGGCCGCTTTGCAGTTTCCAATTCTCGCGTCCAGAACCTCTTCTGCTCAAGTCCTCCGAACCACAAGCCAACCAAATCCAAGCAGATAGCAAGGACGCCGTTACGACATCATCCGGTGGAGAGCTATCGCGATCGCTCGAAGATTGCAACGAGGTACTCGTTGATGCCGGCGAACGTATGGAATCGCCGCGAAGATGGTGACGACAAAGAGCAAGTGGAAGTGGAAGTTGGGCAGTCACGAGGTTGTCGCGGCGATAGAGATCAAATGGGCGCGAAGAGACTTTGGCGAGTTGCAAGTCGAATCAATCCGTGTCATGAGAAGTTGGAAAATAGTCGTTGGGTATCGTCTTGGTTCAGGGAAAGAAAGCCTGATCGGCAGCAAATTTGACGAAGAGGAGATTGACGTTGGGGTCGTCCAGTGTCCAGAGGTATGCTGAGGCCTTGCAGGTGGAAAGCGACAGCGAAAACAGGCCCAGGCCCAAAAGGTGGACCCACCCGACCTGCTCACGTGCTTTCCAAGCACAGACCAGTGCCAAGGGAAGCGGCAGGAAAGAGCGAGTTCGGATTGGACCTGAACTCAGTTCACTGACACCATTCACTGATGCTCCCCTCTCCTCTCCAATTCACAGCATACTTACGTTGTCTTTAGTTGATATGTCGGAGACACACACTTTGTGAACTTCTGTGGAAGCGATAGGCCGGCAAGAGGCCCTTCGGATATGCTGACCAGTGTCCGAAAAAGGGAGTCTTCCAATTGCAGGTCAAAGTCTGAGACTAAGGTCAACCTAGGGTTTTGATTGTCTCTGGGAATGGCTGCAGTTCAAAGTGTACAATATTTCGTAAGTTGGAGGAGACGGTTTGTTTCAGTGGTACTTATCGATGTGTCATACAGATTTCAGCTCGTCGGGAACATCAAAGAGTTTCAAAGAACTTGTCAGATGTCGACAACGGATACTTCGTCTGGTGGTCGCAGTCATTGAATCGGGCCCGAACATGATCATGCGTTGAACAGTTTTGAATTTGATAGGGGTGCAAGTTTCCCGTGGAGGGCAGGAGTGCGTTATCATAGACCCCCGAGCCAGATCATCGTTCTTCTCCTCCTTACAATGGCACATGTCCATCAAGGAAGGTTCAAAAAAAGCAACGTCTTGCCGCGAAGCTTGGCCACGGCCGCGGTGGCAGTGCTGGCGCCTAAGGTCGTCTTTCTGAAATTGGTAGACTGATAACGCGGCTCGCTGCGGCTCAAATTGGGGGACCACGCTTATAGAACTGATGTTGCTTGCCAGGTAGTTACACCTCTCAAGCGCGGGTGGGTCTTCCTCGTATCCAAATGGAGAGCTCAAGAGTCGAGACCTGGGCTAAAGATGGCATCGTGAAATTAGGTGATTCGCAGACCGGCGCTTAATAGGCAGGATGTGAAAGCGGTTCCCGTCCGATGCGCCGGAAGTCGCTTCAGGTACGGTCGCTTGAAATATGTAGCTGCAAGTTATTGTTCGGTCTTTCTGGTTTGATGGCCGAGTTGCATCAATGATGATGCAGCTTGCAAGTAATCATGGCGCCTGAAGGCAATGGATATCTACCTCAGACGGACGCACGAAGAGCCTTGACCACAATCAATGGCTCTACCAAATGACGGAGGTCAAGTTGATCAGCCGGCAACAATAATCCGAACACTTCAATGTTCAGCTGGCTCGGTACCGGGGTCGGCGGGTGAGCAATACTTCAGTCTAGTGTTCTTCTATCTCTCCTGTGGCCATCACTCTCATGTAGATACGCTCGTTGTAGACACGCAGATATTTCTACGGCGATGCCTGCTCCCCAAAAGTCACACTATGGAGGGAGATCACACTTTCCTTGATCTCAATGGAAGTAGCTTTCTATTCTATTATCAAAAGCAAAGCAGCTCATCATGTGAGTTATCCGGTCGTCGGTATGACGGTGGAGATTCCGCACCCAAGCTTTGGGACAAACCCGGTGCGATGAAGTCGCATCCGGGAGAACCAAAGCACGCCCGCTCCCAACATGCGGTTGAGGTCCAGCAACGACAGGGACGTAGGACGTGCCTCTGCCGCAACCCTGCCCCCAAGCAAAGAGGCGCGCATGTGCCTTGCGTTGCCGCTCACACCGGCCGGAAATTGCCCCGTCCGGCCCAAATCTGCCTTGTAGCGAATCGGTACTTCTGGCGCCTACAGGGGTCTGCTAGCGGGCCTCTACGCCTGACATGTCGGCCGGCGGCTGTCTTTGCTAAACTCGCATGAAACAAAGTGTGGTCACCCATCATCCAATCAATCCGGCGTCGAGCACGCGAACTGAGAACCTGCCATGTCCCTTCCACTCTCGATTGTCAACATGTTTGCAACTTCCGGCGACCACGGTCTCCCCTTACCCCTACCCTTAGCCTATGATCTCGCTTGCTATCTTCCCATCGTCTGGAGCCCGATGCTTGGATATTCGTCTCCGGTTCTGCATCTTTGCCGCCCTATCATAGGATAGCTGCGCAGCCTTGCGCTTGATTCCTTGGCTCCTGACCGCGTTTTAGTGTTCCGACTTCCAGTGCACCATTGGATGAAAGCGGCCCACGATATGTTCATGCCACCCATGGCCTCTGCTCTCCAGACCCCTCCTTCGTCTCATCTTCGCTCTTGATGAGCCCCGGGGGATCTTCATCGAGTATCGAAGCCAAAGGACGTCAACAGCTCCCCAATGAGAAGGGGCTCACTCACATACTGCTGGCCACCGCTGCCCGACCCGCACGAATCGTATCGTAGTCATGAGATGACTGACAGATATCCCAGCTTAGCTACCTAGGGCTGCAAGTGCTCGAACAAGCGACTCGCGTTGACCGCGCCTGGGCGCCGCCGCACAGCATCGTCTGGAACCTCAACCGCAGGAAGCACAGTTCTTCCCGCTGCCGCCGCTGTTCGAGTTTCCCATGTATCCCTCCTCATCCCGCACATCCCACACCCCCGTAACCAGTGCTACCGCCGGGATGTCGACAGATCGTGCAAGCCGTCCGTGAGAGAACCCTTGAACGCTCCATCTCCCCCCTCTCATCCCTCTCCTTGCGTCCCCGGCCACGCATCCCGGCCTTGATGGCCCCTTCGCGCTGCCAAAATGATTGGCTGTTGATTGCTCGAAACTTTTGGTTGCAATGCGAAACAACGAATGGGGAGGGCCGCCGGGCAGGCTCCCCTCGGTCAAACCATACCTGAGTGTGCTCTTTGCCTTTCCGGTAGAATAAGGAATATTTAGGTGACGTGCTGGAGGGGAACAATAGCTCTGTTTCTACTTTGCATTGTTTTCTCGCCTCATGTTCTTCCAAGCTTGGCAAAAGAGGCAGGGACACCCGTGGTGTTATCCGTATTAAAGAAGAAGGAGCTCCCTTCCTTTCTTTTGACCTCGAACCTACCCACCCGGTCCTTTGGCAGGCGCTTCTTTCCCCGTTCTTCCTCCCATTGAACAGTCGTGAACAAATCCTGTTCTTGGGCATCTACTAATTCTGTTCACATACAATCTTTCTTCCTTCGCGGAGCTCTCGACTCTTTTCCTATATCACCACCATTCCTGGACTGGCTTCCAGCACCATTTTCTAACCGTCTCATAATCACACACACACACACACACACACACACTCTCTCTCTCTCTCTCTCTCTCTCTCTCTCTC